>PVJX010004309.1:0-90000 GCA_004027295.1 Dolichotis patagonum
TTTCTTCTGAGGTGAAAAAGGTCAACAAACACTGTTGTCAATCATCCCAGGTGGGCTGGGAGGTCCTAAAAACTGACTTGAAGAGAGTAATGAGAGCCCAAGGCTGCTCAGACAAAAAGGATTTTGAGCTTTCCAACTGTAGAGATCACTAATGCCTAAAAGACACATACACCAATATTGACCAAGTCTGTCTTCCCCCTCATGCAGCTGGCATTTGTTTCAGGGGCAAGAGAATCACTGGTCTGGTGGCTGGTGAGGCTTCTCAGGTGGAGTCAGGATCTACTGTGGGAGATGGCTGTCAGTGGGCCCAGCAGATAACCAGGTATAGAAGGGCAGGGGGTGACAGGCGGTGGAGACATCTCAAGTAGTTCATTTTCCTCAGGCACCAAAGGCAAAAACCTCTGGCCAAGGTTTCCTTAAGTGGTCTTCCCTTTTAAGGAAGAGGATATGCTCCTGGGTTTCACATGTGCACATTCTACCCCAAGGAGGGAGAGCCTTCACCATGCCAGGAATCAATGTAGGGGAACTGGTCATGATGGCCAGGCTTCCCTGTGACTATATTCTATACCCAAAAAGTATCCTGGGGGTGAGGGACCCTCAGCTGGCCATCTGGTGCCAAAAGATGGCCGTTCTAGTTCACATAACATTCATAATTTCCTGGGTTTCATCTTTACCTCTTAGTCACTTCTAAATCTGTCAAAGGACTTAATTACACATTGCAATACAGTGGGTTTTGAGGGACTAGTTCCTATGGCAGCAGTCAAAAGTTGGCAAAACATGGGTTGCCTACCTTGGGCAGTTTGAAGCCCACTCTATCAGGAGTCCAAAGAACAGTCCCAGGCTCCAGAGGTTGAAAACAGGCACTACTTCAGTAACAGTTTTAGCCAGTTGGTCCTTGTCAGGGTCTCTGGTTGCATGGAGGAAGAAGAAGAAGTATCCAGGCAGGCCAGGGAGGAGTCTGATGCTCACAATGATCAAAGCAGTGATGATAGATGGAACTGAGACCTGAAATTGCAGGTGCATGGAGCACACAGAGACACCACAGACAAAGACACACAAAACCCAGGTGGGATAATCCAGCTCATCCAATGAGATCTCAACCAAATTGGACTGCAGAAAAACCCTCAGTCTTCTAATCCCAGTCTCTGACTAGAACAAATGATTCTTATGTCTGGGAATCAGGGCCTGTATTGTGGGAAGTTTTGAGAGCCTGGGAAATAAAAGTCCCTGGACAAGCCAAAATGAAGCCAAGATTTTATCTAAGTTGGTCAGGTCTGTCTTGTTTTCTCTTGTCTTGCAACGAAGAGCCTTCCCTCTCTGCCATGGCCTGGGGAAATGGTTGAACTCAGCCAGGACACCTTTCTTCCCCTGATTACAAGCTCTGGGCTCAGGTCATCATCTCCCCTGACAAGGAGCCATTCAGGGGGATCTTTTTGGGGCTTCCAAAATGTTGTGGTGAATATGCAGAATCATCCATGGAGTCTGAGACTAAGGCAAACAAGCTTTGTTCGCTGGTGGATGACACAGGACATGGAGTCAGAATGTCAACCCCTGGGACAGGATGGTTAAAAATTATATAGGTGTTGAATTCTGGGTTGGGGGAAAAGTCTAACATCTCCTTATTTGACTTGGGTTGGTCACAGTTATATGCCATTCCCTTATTTGGCCTGGCTGTTATGGTTACATACCATTCTTATTTAGCCTGGCCCAGCTGCCTGAGAGACTTCCTTGATAGTGGTGAGGCATGTTCGGAAGGAGCAGTCAATTGACTTTCTAGCAGACATCGATTAAGCAATTGACTTTCTAGCAGAGTTCAAGATTCTAAAATGGTGTCTGAGTACAAGATAATTCTAGTTCAGTTAACATGCAGTGTTCCACTTCAACTGAAAAGGGAACAGCATAAAATTTTAACTGTGTCCTATCATTTTGATTTGAAGGCCAATAATATTTTTATTCTTTGTTTTAATATGTTTACAATTATTTGATTTCAATATGTATGTAGATATGGACAGCTATTTTGAAGAAAATAAGAGACATTATGGTAGTCATTATTGATTTCCTAGTGTCTGGTCTTGAAAGCCCTTAAGGCCTTCATTCTTGTGTTTTGATTGCTTTTATACCATTTTGATTTGTATTAACTTATTGTGTGTGAAGGTATGGACAACTATTTTGAAGAAAATAAGAGACATTATGGTAGCCACTGTTGAGTTTCTGCTGTTTTTTTTTAGACTTGTGTTATTTGCATTGCTTTACTCTGCTTTGTTTTATTTTATTCTCTTTAAAATAAAAAAAAAAAGCTAAAATTTTAACTGTGTTTCCATGACCTTGGAAAGAGGCTAGTTGGTTCAGTTTTTGACAATATGCCAATAGCAAAGTTGTTTTGCAATTTTTCCTCTGTTCATGTTCTGTTTTTCAATTTTGTTTTTTTTTTTAAGCATCATTCCTAAGACTTCTTTCCTGTTAACATCAGCCCTCTTTTAAGTTACTGTTCAAAACTCTATTTTTGGGTTTTCTTTAACTTTATCTGTTTCTTTTGTTTGAGATACTAAGCAAACATGTCCCTGTCATCCAGTGTACTGCTTTTTTTTTATAAATACATTGGATTTTAAATAAATGTATGTATAATGTTTGAATTGATGGTGTCACTTTGCTATTGGACATGGTTAAAATGCAGGTTAATTGCTACCTAAATCAAAATGAGGATATGGCCCATCACCTTGACCCTAAATTCGAAGTTTGGGTACCATTGTCACTATCTGGGGCCAGTTTGGATCAAGAAAAACAAGAGAATTTCCACCTCTATCTTTGAGGTGTATGGATATTAGAGGTTATTTAGGTTCTTTTTCCTATTTATGAACTGTAAGATGATTCACAATTGAGCATAAACAAGATTTCCCACAATTATAGCAATTAAATTTTCAGTAATGTCTTTTTAAAAAACTTTCTTAGATCAAAATAGTTCTTTGTGGCTCAAGTGAGTTATCTGAGTGAGGACATAAATGACATCAACCCAACCAAAATTTTCTTAGCTTCATAATTTTAATGATGCAAAGAAAACAGATTTCTTAATAAATATATTGCTGAAAGGGAATCTTTGTGGAATTTCAGACGATGCAACACATCCATTATTGGCTTCACTTTGTTATGCTTTCAGAGCTATTTATAATGTTATTTCACTGAAAATTCTTTTCCATAGTGTCATTTGTCTTCCATCTCCAGAAAGCTTCCCATCCAAATTAGAGGGGAAAAAGGTTAGCCTTTCTTCTTTCCTCTACACCTCCTTAAAATCAATTGAAAGTGGCATCTCCTGGGAATGGATCCATTTCTTATCCATGCTCCCAGCAGGAGAAGCAAATAAAACTTGCTCTCAGAGATTTTTCTCTGGGAGGTAGATCTTATACAAATATTCCCATTCTGCTCTTTCTCAGAAGTGATCTTCTTTCATATTATTTTCTTTTAGCAAAAGTAGTGTGCAGATCAGAGCCCTCTTAACTGGTCAGCAACCTCTACAGCTGCATAAAGTCTTATGCTTAGAAGGCATAAGACCTGGTTTAATGTTCTGCAGGCACCATCTTGGAATTATTTTTTTTTATCTTGAAATTCTTAATCATTGAAAGGACCCACTTGTTTTCATGCTACATTTGGTCCTAAAAATTAAGTGAATGATCTTGGTGCAAATCAGCATGATACTACACTAAATATTTTTCCCCCACATCATTTACTTATGGAAAGAGAGAAACAAAATAAAAAGTCAAAACTTTTCTGAGTTCCTGCTGTGAACTGGGCTCTGTACTCAATGCCATGTGCAATTATATCTCATTCTTAAACAACCTTTTGGTGGCCCAATCTGTTCATCCTCTTGTAAGGGTCATCCCAGCCGCATTATAACTTGTCAGGTGTCATCATGGCAGGGTCACATCCAAGAGCCAGAGAGCAATCACATAGCGACACAGGAAAGCAGACACAAGAAGGGCCAGTCTCAAACTATTTATAACAACCCCTTTGTAAGAGAACTATAGTGTCTCCTGAGAACTACGTAATTCCTTTCAAGGGTGGTGCCTCCATGACCTAATGATCATCCATGAGACTCCATCTCGTCAAAGTTTCCGCCACCTCTATAATGTTGTGCTAAGGACCAAACTTTAGGAAACAAACCATATCCGAACAGTAGCACTATCAGTTCTTATACGTTCACAAAAATCTTTCACTCTTAATAATTTGTCAGTTAGTATATCTAGTAGCATTGAAAGGCCATGTAAAAAAGGTATTTGATATTTTTTTGTTTCTCTTTTTTAGAGATAGATTTCCTTTTCCTCTCAGGTTATAGTTCCTCGACTTCCTTTGGAGGATTGTACTTCTCCAGCCTCTCTGCTCCTTACTCTAGTAGACTTGCCTTACCCCAAACCTGGGCAATCAAAACCTTTCATGCTTGAACACCTTTATCTCCAATATTTTGACTGATGAATTCAGAGATGGGAAACTTTGTGGGAATTATGGGAAAAGTAGTCTTTTTTTTCTTTTTTATGCCATGTTGGAAAATGTAAACTAGAAGCTCCTTGGCTTTTCAAAAGCAATCACAACTAAGAGGTGGGAGAAAAAAAAATTCTTGATGCATTCTAGGTCTTGATCCATTCAGATTCACTTGCAGCACAATTTGATTTCATGACCTGAGAAAATTCCTTTCCAGCTTAAGCTGCATTTGACATTGAGTCTAATTACTATTACGTTCAACTAAGTGAGTTCTGTCTAACATTGGAAGAATCGTGCTTATTAAAGAAAAACAGTCTTCCCAATATTAATGAGGAAGTTCAGCTAAACTGGTCAACATTCAATTTGCCTCAACTTTTGTTTTCTTTTGAATAAATGGCAATAATACATGATCTAATGTTGTGAGGTCCACATACTGAGAACCAAAAAAAAATCTCAAACTCAGAGCATGTGTTAAACAATCTCAATTTTTCTTACACATTCTTACAGTTCAACAACTTTTGCTATTCTTTTTTCTCCAGTTATAACACCAGGTTGAGTACCTTTAATCTGAAAACATGAAATGCTCTAAAATTTGAAACACTTTTGGTATTCAGTATTTCAGGTGAGAGATATTCAGCCTTTAGAGAATTTGCTCATGCACCATAAAAGTAATGTCTAAACTACCATGAGTCAATGTTTTCCCTGTGCCTGGTAGAGTTGTGCCATATTGTAGGTAATCAAAAGCAATTTGTCTAAAGAAACAAAGGCCTATTGGAATTTCCTTTCTACATCCAGAATTATAATCATTGTCATCTAAGAACAGAGCCAATTTCCCCGTTAAATGTCAGCCGATTTGGACGGAGGTAACAAGAGCCTCTTCCAAGCTATCTGTCTCCACTGAATGAGTGGATACTCAGGAATTAAAGTTGCTAATGGCATTTGGTGAGAGTTAAAAACAAACTTATAAGACTTCTTCTGTGTTTTAGGTCTATCAGAAAAGCCTTTCCCCTAGGTACTTCATTTCTCAGACTCTGTCAAACAGAGATTGTGTTCTTAAAATTATGGAAATAGTCTGTGATGTGTTTGGCTCTAAGAGAGCTACAGTGGACTAATTTGTGCATGTGTGTCATTTTGGTGACTTTACACAGTTTCACACAGGTCACGTGACTAACTTTGTCTGCCCCAAGTATAAAAGAGAGGGAACTTCCTTCACTCGCTAAGTGCAACTTTGGCAGCCATCCAGTAACTGCAGGGTGTGCAGATCGTCAGCTGGATTGGTTTTGGCTTTAGAGTATCCACACATTAGTGGTCTATAAGGTTAAACTGTAACAGGACAGCCTACCATTCATTCTCCTACATAGACCTGAGTCATTTACAGAGGTATCACATTTTCCTAGATAGTCCCAGAAACAAGGGGTTATCTTTTTGTGTCTTAAAAATCCTTCTTAGCAAAACCATTCTATGAAGAAGGCTGCTGCTGAATGTGTCTCTTAAACTTCATGTATTGGAAACTTAATCCCAAAGTCACACATTAATGGTATTTGGAGGTGAGGCTTTTGGAAGTGACTAGATCATGCCTCTGCCTTTATGAATGGATTAAAACATTCATTAATTGATGAATTATTGCAGAGTTGCTTTGCTACCAAGGCAGGATCTCTTTGGAGTGTGTGCTTTATCTTGCTACATGATGATCTTGTCATGATCAAAATGGCCTTCACTACGTGCTGAACAGATGCCAGAGAAATGTTAATGGACTTTCTAGTCTCCAGACCTGTGAAGTAAGAAAACCTCTTCTCTTTCTAAATTATCCAGTTTCAGATATTCTGTTATAGCAACAGAAAACAGACTAATATAATAAAGTACTAGAACACAGCTCTGAATTTGGAACTTCCACTCTATTATCTCATTTATTGTATTGTTGGCCAATTATTTGATGCCTTGGTTTTGCAATTTTCCCTTCTGTAGAGTGCGGTTAGTAAGTTGACCTAGCTCAGTTGATGCATAGAGTAAAGATAATTCATTTGTCATCATTTAGGCACACAGGAGATGCTCATTTTTTCTTTTGATAGCATGCCCCTTGATGTTCACATACATTCTAAGGTTTGGCCCTACTCCTCTGAAACCAGTCGACAATCATGATGCAGTATGTAAAAAATATGGGTTTGAGTAACACTAACTCTCTTCAGGGATACCAGAATTAGCAAAAATAAGTGACTAATACAGTTTTAGCATGAATACATTCCATGCAATGTTTGGAACATGCTTATGCTAAAAAGTAATTGTTGATCTGGAATTTAATTTCAACAACGATCTTTTACTTGGCAATTCTACTCATAGACTATGTGAACTTCAGTAAGTTGCTTAATATCTTCAATGTGATCATTTAAAAGGATCAGATGAACAGAAATTACTAATTAGCATGCATCACATAGTTTCAAAATAATTTCATCCTTATAAAAAATCTAGGAGCTAATTTTGTTATTTTTATTGTGTAGGTGATAAAATTGAGATATAGAGCAGTTAGGTATTACACAAAGTTAGTACATAGTTATAGTTGGTTTTGAACCCAGCCTGATTCAAGAAGTCTTACTGTGTCCTACTGTTTCTATAAAATGCAACAAAATATCCATCAAATTCTGAATCCATGTGAGAAAAGTAGATAAATATGTTGGTGCAATCTTAATAAATCTGAGGTTCCCACATAGCTAATCTCATGGAATAAAATTTGAGAAAGTATAGTTCAACTGCCAAAAAACATTAAAATAATTTCCATTAAAGAGAGGCCAAATATTTGAGCAGCACTTATCAAAATTGTCTTCTTTTCCCTGCCACTTTACTCCTACTGAGCAACTCCTCAGGGCCTTCTGTCCTCCACAATTCCTGGGAAAAAAAATCCTCACCCCTAGCCAGTGACTTATTTTCCTCTTCTTCTCCCATCTTCTCTTTCTCAGCCTTTTATTATGTAGATTTACTTGGCCCCTCTCCTGGAAGAAAGAGTCCATATTCTTTAGAAGAATGAAAGAAAAAAATTGGGCTGGCAATTTCAAACTTTCTTTTGGCAGGCTGGAGGAACTGTTCAAGTTTATGTACATTCCCACGTTAGTAATTTTTTGTTCTTTTAAACTAGGCACTCATTAAATGTACATTTCCTTCTGACTCCTTCACACTTGCTCATATTTTGCCACTAATGCTGGACATTACCCACATGGTTCCACCTTAGTATTTTGCTCATGGCTTGATCGGTATCTAAATCTCCTGGGAAAAGACTGAGAATGAGAGGTCTGTGGGTACTGCCAGAGACTGCTGAGTTATCCTGATGAGAAGAAGGAGGAAAAGGCTTCCCAGAGAATAAAGGCACTCCTCAGAGACCTGAAGAGAATGCTTTTCCAGGAAACCCAGAAGCAAAAGAAACAAAGTGTGAATCTAGTACAAGAAAATGTTCTTAGGTAGGAAGCCTTTGCAATCCCACATGGTCCATCTCCTATTGTTGGCTTTTGATTGTAGATGACTTGATCCATATGATAAAAAGATGACTATCTAAGGAATCTATTAGTAGCCAGCCTGCCAGTATCACCTTTCCAACTATAGTTCAATAACAGGGCCAGCACCTGAAGCATCTACTTAGGCTTTATCTGTGTTGTAGTGGCTCTTCATCCTAGATCACTCTGTGAAATTCATGCTTATTTCATCTTGGTCTTTAATTCTGTAAGAGAAAGAAATCCAGGTCTGATTATTGTATTGTATTTTTTGTTTATTTATTTTTAAAATAAGAGCTAGAACAGGCATATCTTGTCAAGGAGAAAATGATATGGTCTCACCTACCACTTTTTTCATGATTATTGAAACCTTGTAGGTATAACATTCTACCATTTCATCATTTTGTTGTTGGTTGTAGTTATCTTCTTCTGATGTACAGATGTCACAGTCATCAAATATTCTTGGCATGTGGGGAATGATAACAAAGATCCAAGGTATTTTATATATGACATTACTTCATTTTCTTCTCAAAACCCACTTTAGGGTTGTTTTATTCTTGACATTTTGCTGTTAGGAAATGGTAGCTTATAGAGATTAAAATAATGTATGAGCTAAAAAGCTATACAGTTGTGATTAGAGTCCGAGGGTTTATGATCCTAATGTCTGTGATGTAGATCATGACTCAAAACATATGACGAAAACTTGAGTTGATATTGCATCAAAAAGACATCCAAGTTGGTACAAATTTGCGATGATTAAAGTTATTATTATGCATATCTAAAATGAATAAAAAAGAGGATATGCAAGTGGCAAACCAACATATGAAAAGATGCCAAGCATCAGTTAATCACTTGGGAGCTGCAAAGCAAAACCATGAGATACGACTTTGTATCTATTTGAAGGGTCACTATTTAAAAAACAGACAGACAATCCAAGGAAGCAAGTGTTGTTGATCCTGTGGAGAGAATGGACCTGTGTGCATTGCTGGTGGGTGGCACAAATAACATGGCCATTTCTCAAAGAATACAATACAGAATTACTATTCTATGAGCCAGTAATTTCACTTCTGGTGATACACCTAGAAAAAGTAAAAGTGGGAACTTGAACAGGTATTTGTACAATGACACTCACGGTATGACTTATATAGCCAAAAGATGGAAGAAATCCAAGGGTCCATCAATGGATGAATGGACAAACTGTGGCATGTGTACACACACACACACACACACACACACACACACACACAGAAATGTTATTCAGCCCTCAAAAAGAAGGAAATTCTGACACATGCTACAAATTATATGGACCAACTTCAGACATATTATGCTAAGTGATAGAGCCAACCAAAAAAGAATATATATTGTATGTTTCCACTTAAATGAGTTACTGATAGCAGACAAATTTATGGGGATAGAAATTAGTGAAGCCAATAAAAAATCTGAGTAAAAGCTCCAGATTTATTTGGTTCGTTACTTGTTTTCAGCAGTTGAGCTACAAGTGCTTAGCCAAACAGTAAAGTATTTGCTATAGATGACAACTCTGATGTGGTCAGAATAGGAATGATTGCTTAGGTTGTGTTTCAGGGATTTGGGGGTATTCTTTGTCTAGGCTGGTACACATTTAAAGAAACATGAGTTTATTAGGGCCCCATTTGGTGTCTAAAATAAAAGATACATCTGCAAATTGGGAAAGAGGATTTTGGTAATTGCTGTTGCAGACCAACAGTTAATAGGAGTGACTTTCTTCCACCCTAACCACAGACATTTGGAAAAGTTTGGATGCATTTCTGTTTTGCTCAAATTGGGTTTTTCTATGGGTATGTGGTTGGTGGAAACCATAGATGCTAACAAACATCCTAGAGTGCACAGCACAGTCCCATGTAACAAACAGTCCTCCGGCTCAGAATGTCAATAGTGCTGAGGTTGAGAGGCTTTGATTTAGATGATATATTTAGACCACCTTCAATGGAATTCCTATAAATTTATTACGGTGAATGAATCATGCTCTTTTCAAATTTCACTCAGTGAAACTGAGCTGGGTAGGAACCCTACATGATTCCAATGTAACTTCAGAGAACTTTGCTATATTTGAAGATCCCTGCATTCTGCCAGTTGTCCTATTCAAAGTGAGGTACTGTGTTATTTATTTAAAATCAATCATTTTTAGGATTTTTATTCAGAGTGCACATGTGACTTATTCAAAGTATCAAGTGTCAATTTTCTCATATCGACATGTAAAATCCAGGAATTTCACAACCTTGCATATATCATGAGTCCTTTATAATACACTATTTTATTTTGACCTTGCATATTCTTTCCAAGGTTTCAATTTGCATTTAGGGGTTAATGCCAGTCCAATAATGGAATGATATGTTAGTTTGTATGCTAATTTTTTCACCTTGTGGGCCCATTGATTCTACTTAGCAAACAAATTTTCATCACTGAAGTTGACTTCATTTATTTAGATGAGTCTGCTAAAAACAGAAACTTCTGTACTTACTATGTTTTGTTAGGTTTACTGGCTATTAATCAGCAACTTAATACGAAAACCTCCTATGGATACATAGCCAAAGCTCTGCTTGTGAAGTTAAATCATAGACTGAATAGGAACAGATTTAACAACTCAAACCCTTCCCATTTTAGTCAACAATATTCTTGACTAATCTTAACATCACCAAAAGAGGGGTGACCAGAAATTATGTGCATCCTGGTATAATGCAAAAAAAAAAAAAAATACACAGTCTTACCTCTGAAAAATCTTGCCAAAAACAAAATTTTACAAGAATTTCTTTAATCAATTCCATAGATTTAGCAACCTATGTACTGGAAATTAGGCAGACAGAGAAACAAATAATATAATACTATGAGGAAACCATGAGCCAGATCTAGAATGTGGGAAATCTACCAAATACTGTGGATCTTGTTTGCTTTCCAGTTCCCAAAAACCGTGTGCAAAGAGACATTTGAGATATAAAGAAATATTTGAACAGAACTGGATATTAGATTATGCTAAGGAATCACTGTTAATTTTTGTCAGCTGTGATAATGGGACTGTTTAGTTATTTGTATAAAAAATAAGAACAACCATCACTAGCAACAATATTTTTTGAAACATGGGATTCTACTTTATTACATCAGATATTCAAGATTAACTACTTTTCAAAACTGGGACAAAACCAAATATCTCACTCTTGGCAGTAGTGTTTTATAATGTATTATCTTTCAGTCATGAATTGCAATGTGGATACTGATTGTCCAATTCAGAGATGACAGAAAGAACTAAATGTTTACAACACAAAATAGCTTGGTAGAGTCAAGCAGCATTTCAATGTATCTCTATTAGTAATAACTGGAAATAAACTTTGGATAGGATATGAAGAAGTGAGACCTAGAGCCAAGACATTGTTGAGGATATGTGAAGAAGATGCTTTAGCCAAATCATGATAGTGGGCACTGAGAATCCTGGAGGTGTGTGCTAGACATCATGTGATTGACTTGGATCTCTGTTAAGATGTGCTAGGTGGGAAAAGTGGCACATTTTCTTACAGATATTTTAAACAGTGAAAGATGTCAAAAGGCATGCAACCCATCAGTGAATCAGTCGATATTTAATGACTATTAGCCAGTAACTCCATTTAGTTTTATAAAGACATCAGTAATGCAATTAAAAAAGATACTCTTCTTTCGTTGGATTTGTGCCTATATAATTCTAAAAGCATAAATATGGTCATTTTCATTCTCATTAGAGTTAAAACCTCACTTAGAAGTTACTCCGGCTCACACTGTGGCTTTGACCTCAATCCAAATAACTGGTCTAAAAACATCAAGAGAGAAAATAGACTTGGATCATGCAGGGTGATGTGGAGGCTATGAGTTCAGATTATCAACATATCTGTTCAGAGGCATGAGAAAGCATGGTATAATGTGGATTATTATACTTCATCAATTCAGGACCATGTTTATACCCTATTTTCCTAATGGCCTGAAAGTTTTTAGGAATTAATTGACTTGTAGTTTCTTGCCAAATCAACAAAATGATAGTATGTCTTTTCTTTAGTTTGACTTAAATCATTCTATTTATTTTCATTTTTTTATTTTAAAAAGAATAAAATAAACAAAACAGAACAAAGCGCATCAGAAGAGAACAATACAAGCAACACAGAACTTCAAAACAAGACAATAGGAAATCAACAATGGCTACCATAATGTCTCTAGTTTTCTTCAAAATAGCTGTCCATATTATCACACACAATAAAATCAAACAAAACAAAACAGAAAAAATCAATCAAAACAAAAGAATAAAAGCACTATAGGACTTCAAAACAAGATGATAGGAAATCAATAATGATGACCATAATGTCTCAGTTTCTTCAAAATAGTTGTCCATACCATTACACATAGTAAAATCAAACAAAACAAAACAGAATAAAACCAATTAAACAAAAGAATGAAAGCATTATAGGACTTTAAAACAATATAATAGTAAACCAACAATAGTTGTCATAACATGTCCCGTTATCTTCAAAATAGCTGCCCATACCATCAGGCACAGTAAAATAGAATAAAACACAGAACAAAACCAAATTTAAGAAAATTATGAAAATGATACAGGAATTCAAGACAAGATAATATGAAATTAACAGTGATTACCACTGTTCCCTCTTAGGTGTTTCCTCCCATATCACTTTCATAATATCTATTGTGCTTTTTGGATCCCACCAAATCCTTCAGCTTTTTATGCTAGGGAGATAACTCGGTGTTCAGTAATATGAGTTCAAACCATTTCACCCATGAACATGATCTCCAGTTGCATCCATTTTCCTACAAGGGCCTTGAGATTGTCCTTGTACTTTATAGCTATTGTACTTTATAGCTGGGTAGCTTTCCATTGTAAGAAAATACCATATTTTTCTTATCCACTTGGTGGTTGAGGGCCAAGTTAGCCTTGTTTTTTTTTTTTTTTCTGGTTTCCTGTCACTAGCTACACTAGGGCTTCCTCAATGCCCAGGGGCTTGTGGTAGTGGGGCTGCTTCTTCTCTCATCCTGTGTGTCTACACCAGGATTTCCCCAGTGGTGGCAGGCACACAGGGGTGTGTTGGTCTTATTTTCCTGGTGGGTGCTGACTGCCCGAAGGATGCAAGGGTTTCCAGTGGTGGCCTGTGGGTGTATAGGGTTTATGTGGCTGCGTCTCCCTGGTTGTGCTGGCTGCCTGCAGGAAGCAAGCCTTCCAATGGCAGTGGCTGGCAAGCAGAGGTAGATCTGGCTGTGTCTCCCTACTTGCACTGGATGCCTGTAGGAAGCAAGCATTTGATGACAGCAGCAGCATGCAGGGACCAGACTAGCTGCATGTCCCTGCTTGTGCTGGCTGCCCACCACTTAAGTCATTCTTAGAACTTTCTAAACAAGTGAGTCCTATCCACTACCTGTCACAGGGAAATACTGTTGTCAGTTTTTAAAGCTGTGGTCAAAGCAAGATGAGCAACAGGTATTTGGAGAGAAGAACAGAGTTCTAGTCTTGGCTAGACAGAACATCTGCCTAAATTCTCTTAACTATAATTTCATGCTTTGCTACATAATTATAGCTTATAGGGAGATTATGGAGTCAATATGGTTTTCACCCATTTTTTTCAGCCCTGGAAGATCTGGCAACAGTGCTAACACTTCTTCAGTGAAGTTGGCGTTCATTTCAGAAGCACAGTGTTGTAGTGGGGAGAAGTGACTTGTCTTTTGGGATCACCTTTACTATGGTTCATGGATACTTCTTCTCTCTGGGCCATATTATTATTTATCCTAATGCTGGCCTCTAACTTGGCCTGTGACCTTCTTCCAGTGTAAAGCCTGAGGTGATACATAACTTTTGACTGGAAGCTTAAAGGTTGTGTAGGATGTGCCTTTTCATCTCCCATGGGATGGGTAATGTTTAGGACACACATCACTCCTCTAGCCTGGGTGAACAATGAAGAGCTTTGGAGTGGGGCAGCAACTTTTGGTAGATACATCTTATGAGCAAACAGTATACTCGGCTTCTACAAGCCACTGGGGTTAAAGGGGCTTTTGTTTGCTAGGTGTTTAGTTTTTCCTATAGCATAATTTATCCTAGCCAGCTGGTCTTTACTCTCTGGGTGGCAATTCAGATTTGGGAGACAGTGGGGAGAAGAAATAAGATGACTTAAAAAAGACTCTGAGACAATCCTCATGTGCTTGTCCAGTGCTTTCTATGCAAAAATGCTTCACAAGAGTAACACTTTTCCACACACTGTGACTATGATCGTTGTGGTCTTAAACTCTACCAACATTTCACAATAATTTTTTACCTGCTAAGCTGGAAACTATTTTCCTATATATTGAAGATGTCTTATGTTAAATAAACCTGATTCTTGGGGGAATTGTTTTAGTTTATTTCTTCTTTTATGCTTTCTCATCTTGTGATGCAGCTTAACTGCCTTTGAAAGCTTAGTGTCCTTATTAGGCTGTGTGATTTTGTGGACAAGTTGAACTGCTTAGGTATGAAAACAGTGCAAGAAGGGGAACAATGACCTATTCTGAGATCCTATTAAGTTCCAGGACTTTATATTTGATGCTGTAACCCACTACAATTTCCATTAGTTAACAAAGGAAAAAATGTGGACTCAGCAATGTTAAGTATCTTGCCCAAAGCCCTGTATATTTAAAGTGAAAGACCAGCAACACAAATTCAGGCCAGTTTGACCACAACTCCCAGTAGCCTCTACAACATAGTTTAGCCACATCTATATATCACTCTTTTCCAATTACTTATCCAAAGAATTTCATCGTAGACACAGGTTTCTCATTTATACCTTTATATGTCATACTTAGAGACTTCAGATTTAGCTCAGCATTAGGTAGAACATGTTAACATATCTTTTAGCAACAAAATTTCCTCTATCAGTAGCTTAATAGAACAAGGTTTTGAATGCCACTCTTTCAATATATCCAGCATGGATTTCCCTCTTCCTCATTACCTTGGAATCAGACTGATCTATTTTGTTCCATGGTTTTGTGCTGGTCAACTTGGGAAGAAGGAAACATAGGAAACCACACACAAACATGTAAATCTTCACACTGGAGGATACCTGAATGTAAGTGCTTAGTACTAACCTGCTTCACAAAGAACCAAAGAAATAGGAGTACCACATGGGAAAACATTGGAAATAAGAACGAGAAAGCCTGGAACCTTTTAAAATTCAGAATTCAGGAATCATAGCACAGAAAAATAAACAAAACAGCCTAGAATCTGGTACCCTTGTTCCACAGTCAGGGCAAGAAGACATTCTCCTTTGCATGGGTAAAGGTGAAAAAAAAATTACAGCAAACTCTTTAGCACAGCAATCATTGCTATTGTAAAGTTTCAGAATCATTACAGGATTGCAGCCCACTTGGATGAATAACCTAAAATCTGCATAGTTGCTGTACTTTCAAAAAGGATTTTATACCATCTCCCAGAGAATGTAAGAGCTATCTTGAGAGGCGAGCTACTATAGGAACTTAGCTGACGTAGGGGTCAGCTATCCCTGCATGTGCCCGTATCTGGGACTCTGTAGACACTTCATGAAAGTGCTTCATGGGTAGCTGCCACATGAACCAAAGTTGACTCAGCGGAGTAACTGTGGACCCAAACCTGGGATAAGTGGAACCTAGAGGGGAATAGAGGGCCCTTCAGTTGAGACAGGCCGAAAGGCATACCAACAGCTCCAGCTGCTGTCCCAAATCTGGTATGCATGGCCAAAAGGTCTGGAAGGAACTTTGCCTGGACCTAGGCTCATTCCCTTTCCTGAACATATAATGAAACTGACTGGAGTAGAATACAGCCCCAGCTGCAGACTATGCCTGGGCATCCACTACAAATAAAGCAGAGCAAGGGAATATCATGGGTCCAGCTGTTACTAAACTCATGCCAGTCCTACTTCTGCTCCTTGCCATGCAGGATCATGCCTCTACTACTGACTGATCAGAGGACAAGTGCTTTAGGCCCCTCATCATGGCAGTAACCTCCTAGTATGACAGTCAACATCAACAGTGACTGAGTAAACTACTGTCACCCAAAAGCAAATTACCATCACCAAGGTCACTAAAAGAGTGGCCCACACACAGTGAAAGCCCATATCCATTGCTGTCTGTAGCACACCTTCTTGAACTACTGGAGTGTCTCCACTCTTGAAAGGCCTGTGGAGACTGTGAAATCTCTGCCACAATACACAACTTTCCCGAAGTCATTAACCACAGCTGAATAAGTCACTGGGAGACTATACCTTGGTGCCTAGCTGGACAAAGCTATCACTGTGTAACAAACTGTTATGGATGTCAACTTAACATCTGCGGAATTAAATCACCATGGCACTGAGTGTAGATGTTCTACCTGAGGAAAGTTCTTAGCATAAACAGAGATGTGGAGAAGGAGAAGAGAGGTGTTGAGGTGTTGCGGCATTGTGGGTTCTCCTACGTGTTGCTGTTTGAGCCATTGATTCTTCTGGAACATCATCGAGCATGATGTCCTACATCGAGCACTGCTTCCTGGCTTTGGAGAGGAAGACCGGAGCTGCTTGGTTTCCGGGATGAACTTGTCATGTTGACTTCCTGGCATGTACTCGACTATGCCTATTGTTGGAGGAGCTTGGGGCCTCCGTATCTCTGAGGATGGCTGTGGTACTTCTCAGGACAGCCCTGGTCTTTGTTTTGAGTGTGAATTCTCTGCTCCAGTGTAGAACCTTCAACGGACCAGCACAGCTCCTTCACCCCATTAGCATAGACTTCCTAGCTTCCACCATTGACCCTTGGGCATTCCCAGCACAGATCCACAAAAGAGACTGGCATGAGTCCTTCTTGTGGGCTCTAGAGCTCCAGTTGGAATCATGGGAGGCATTGTTATGAGCTCCGGGTCTTCATCTGGACTCATGTGGGACATTGCTTTGGGATTCAGGTCCTTGACTAAATATTCTATGTCTTCAGTGTTGTGGATAGAGTTCCAGCATTTCTTGTGTTAACTCTGGGTAACCATTGTAAAAATAATATAAACTCCATGTCCTGATTCTAATTGTTCTCTGCACAACCCCTGACTACAATACAAATCAATACCACAAGACGCATTTCAAGAGAAAGTTGCTTACTGAGAATACTGCCTTAAAAAGTAGTAGGCTATCTGATCTATCAGGTACACAAATCTCAATCCAGGGGCATGAGACATAAAAACAAATCAAAGTAATATGACACATCTGAAGGAACCTAATAACTCTAACAACACACTATAAAGAAATCAATATAGAAAATGCCTGATAAAGGATTTAGAGAAATGATTATTAAAAAGTACAACGAGCTCAAAGAGAACATAGAAAAACAGTTAAGTAACATTAGTGTCTATAGACACTGTAGAACATGAATGGGAAATTCATTAAAGAAGTAGAGATTTTGAAAAAAAGAATAAAACAGAAATCTTAGAAAAGATCTCAGTAAGGGAAATAAAAACAGAGTTCAAATCATCAACAAACAGATCAGACTAGGTAAAGTGGAGGAAAATTCTGTATTTATAGATGTGTCTTTTGAAATGTTCCAGTCAGAGAAAAGTAAAAGGAAAGAGCATTGAAGACTGTTGGATGACTTTAAGTGAACAAATATCCATATTTTTAGAGTACTCAAATGTGAAGAGAAAAAAGTTAATGACATACAAAACCTAGCCAATTAAATAAAAGCAAAAAATTTCCCTAATCTTGAGAAAAGTATATACATCCATGCATAGGAGGCTTATAAACCACAAATAGGTTTGACAGAAAAGATTTTCACCCATGGCATGTTATAGTTCATTAACAAAACTGTAAAACAGGGAAAAACACTAAAACCTGCAAAGAATAGTACCAAGTTACATTTAAGGGCATCCTTAGTAGACTAACAGCAGATTTTTTTCAAGACAAACATTATAGGACAAACATTATAGGAGGAAATGGAATGATAACAACCTATTACAGGTACTGAAAGAAAATAATTGCTAACTAAAAATTGTACCCAATAAGGATAACTTTCAAAATGAAGGAGAAATAGACTCTATAAGATATGCAAGACCCAATGGAATTCATGACCATATTACCATACTTATGTTTAAGGGAGTTCTTCATTCAGAAGCAAAAAAAGCTAACTATACTAATGAAAGCATATGAAAGTATTTAAATTCCACTAGAATGGCAGATACACAAAAGACAAAGAGACACATGTCAAACATTATCATACAGTAAACCATCAACCACAAAGATGAATAAGAGAGGAAGAAAAGAACAAAGGATATTTAAAACAACTAGAACAAAACCAGCAAAATGATCAGAGTAAGTCATTGTATATCAATAACAACTTTGAATCTAAACTTACCACCTTCAATTAAAAGATATAGACTGAGTGAATGGATTAAAAAGAAAACTCAAAAATGAGAGGCCTTCAAGAAATTCGTTTCATCATATAAAACACATCTACACTGAAAATGAAAGAGTGAAAAATGATATTCAAACCAAATAGAAACCTAATCAAGTAGGAGAGGATATATTTATATAGGACAGTATAGAATTTAAGACCACAACTGTAAGAAGAGACAAAGAAGGTCACTATATAATAATTAAGTACTCAATTCAACAAGAAGATATAGCAATTACAAATCTATATGCATCTAAAGTTGAAGCTCCCAAATTTATAGAATGAATTATCAGACCTAAGAGCAAAAATAATCTCCAAATAAAAACCCAGTGCTTTCATCAGGGGACAGTTATTCATCCAAAACAAACAAAATACAAACAACAGCAAAAACCCAATGAATAGTACACACAAACTACTATACAAATCAAATGCACCTTACAAACATTAAGAAAAACAGTGTAAGATACATGGTTCTTATCAATACATGGACTGTTTTATAGAATAGACTATGTATTAGGCCAAAAGACATCTTAACAAATTTTAAGAGATTAAAATATTATCCTATATGTTTTCTGATCACAATGAGCTAAAACTACAAATCAACAAACACAATTATGAAAATGCATGGAGAATGAACAATTTACTTTTGAATGAAATGGGTTATCAAAAAAATCAAACAAAAATTTTGGAATTTCTTGAAACAAATGAAAACAGAAAAATAGTATAACAGACTTTAAGGGATACCACAAAAGCAGTACTAAGAGGGAAGTTTATTGCAGCAAGTATCCGTATCAAGAAAAATTAAGAGAAAAAATATTTTAGATAACCTAATGGTGCATCTCAAGAACTGAGAAAAGGTCAAACCAAATTCTAAATTAACAGATGGAAAAAACTCAGAAATATATATATATATATATATATATATATATATATATATATATTCAGTGAAACAGTTGATTTTCTTAAAAATGGACGGTTCTTTTAGCTAGCTAACATTTTAACCATAGTAACTAACAAGAAGACAATAGTAACCTGCAAGAGGATAGTAAAATTAGAAATGAAAAAGAGGACATTACAATCAATACTACAAATATTAGGAGGATCATTACAGATTATTATAAAACACTATTAAATAACACATTGGAAAACATAAAAAATGAAGAAATTTCTGAGCATGTATAAAAAAAGTGAATCATGAAGACATAAGGAACCTGAGCAGAAAAATAAGCAATGAAATAGAATCAGTATTAAAAGTCTCCTGAAAAGAGAACCCCAGGACAAAATGGTTTCACTGCTAAATTTTACCAAACTTTTAATGAAGAACTAATGGGAATTATTAAACTGTTCCAAAGACAGAATCCTTCCAACCTCATTCCATAAGGCCAGCATTATCTGGTTACCAAAGCCTGATGGACAAAACAAGAGAGAAAATTATAGACAAATCTCCCTGGTGAACACAGATACAAAAATTCACGATGAAATACAACCAGATCAGATTTAACTGCACAGCAAAAATATTATTCCCATTTTCAAATTGGGTTCATGTAAAGGTTACAAAGATGGTTTCACATAGGAAACTCAACAAATATAATGTATCACAGCTATAGAATGAATTACAGTATATGAACATATATAAATACCACTAGAATGGGAGATATACAAGAGAGAGAAAAAAAATCAGAACACCATACAGCCACAATCAAGTCACAAAGATGAACCAAAGAGGAAACAAAAAGGTCAAGAATATTCAAAACAGAATGAAGAATAAAAATTATATGACCATCTTAATACATTCAAAGTATTTGATTAGATTTAGGATGTCCTCACAAGAAAAATTCTAAACATATTAAGTATAGAATTTTTCCTGAACATAATAAAAACTATATATGACAAGCCTCCAACCAATATCATACTGAATGAGAAAAAACTGAAGCCATTTCTTTATAATAAAGAATAAGTATGATATATTAAATTAACAAACAAAATTCAAGTAGTCTAAAAATGGGCAAATAATCTCAATAGACAATTCACAAGTGAAATTACAAATAGCCAACAAAAATATGGAAAAATGTGCAATACTATTAGCCATCAGGGAAATGCAAATCAAAACTACGATCAAACACCATCTTACTCCAGTTAAGAGTGGCCACTGCAAACAAAACAAAGAATAAGAAATGTTAGTGAGAATGAACATATATGTAGTTAGTTGGAGTGTATAGTAGTACAGTCTTTATGGGAAACAGCCTGGAGTTTCCTCAAGAAACTACCATATGGTCCACCTATCCTACCTCTGAATACACTGTACATCCAAAGGAAACTAAACCGGTATAACTAAGAGGTACTTATATGCGTATTTTTTAGCCTATTCACGATAGCCAAGATAAGCGTTTGTATACATACATATTTATACACACATAAATAAGTACCACTCAGCAAATAAACATGAAATTTCATCATTTACAGCAAAATGATGGATGTAAGACATATACTACGTGAAAGTAACAGAATACAGACAAGTACTTCTTAGTCGCACTCATTTGTGGATGCTAAAAAACATGGATCTGCAAGTCGAACAGCGGTTACCAGCTACTGGGAGACTGGGTGGAATGAGTGTTGTATACATGTACTGAGCTCCAATTTTAACAATTAATATGTGTTAATAATCAAAAAGCTTTAAAAATCTTCACACTGAAAGTGACACCTATCTTTTTCATTTCCATTTCGTTTGTCAAAGCAAGACATTGGGCCATGCCTACCTTCAAAGGTGATGGGAAAACTTAGCTTATCATGTGTTTGGAAGGAGAGGAGAATTTGAATATTCATTAATAGTTAAAAATGTTTCTGGCATAGCCATATCACATATTTTATCATGATGTAAATAAAATACCTCTTATTTCCCAGATACTCGTGAGTTAGAATCTTTTAGACAAAAACAACCAACCAGCTTGCTCTGAAGTATAGTTTTCAACATATACTTCCGGCCCAGGGAGACCACTCAGCAAATAAACATGAATGGAGAAACACGGATCTTTTCTACTTACAAAGTCTGAAACTGAGAATTCATCCCTACCTAAGCTAAGCAGGAAAGAAACTCATGTCTTCTGCTTATTTGCAAATAGGTTTACCATTTGCAATTACTGCATAGGTTACCAATGCAGGTAAGTGATAGAAATAGGCACATATTATAAATTATCTCATTAAAAATTAAAGCCAGATAAAATTGTATACATTTCATTAAATTACCTTTCCAGGCTTTGCAAATATTCTGAGGGCAGCTAATCTCTCCATTTTAATTAGATTGCTCATCTTTTCCAAAGGCTACTGTCCTCATGTTTTAATATAAAAGACAGTTCCTATTTAAGGCAGGGATCTGGAGAGCTGAGAATTAACATTCATTGTTAACCTTCTCTTAAAGTGAATAGTTTAACGTCAAGTGAAGACCCTCCAAATTTGTACCACATTTATGGTTTTTAAAATAGAGCACTAGTAAATGATATTCTGAATATCTAAGACATAATTTATCTAAAATTACAATTCCTACCCTCTTTCTTAGTTCATTTTTCTCTTTAGCATTTATCATCACTCAACATATTCTGCATTTTGCTTATTTTTCCATAGTCTGCCCATCAATTTGGGGAACTTTTTAAAAAAAAATGGCCATTGCTTTATCTTCAACACTAATATAACTGTTGTATATAATAAGTAGTGGGTGCTCAATAAACATTGCAGGGTGAATGAATCAGAGGTTTAATATTCAAGCTACCACAATTAAGGAGAACATGTCACATGAACATAAACGTTTGAAGGGTAATATCTTTGTCTTAACACAAGCAGATTCTCAATAGTTACTCAAGGCAGTATTGAAAACAGATATTGTACAAGTTAACTTGGGTAGCGGGTAGGCAGAATACAGACCTGACACTAATATGTATTTGCTTGCAGTAAGGGAACCTAGGTGGCATATGGCAAACTTTGCTGGCCTTTTATGGGCCATACTGAGTCACCTTCTCCACTTGATGGGGGATGTTCTTCCTCCTGAGCCTACCTGTGTGTTGAGTAGGCTGAAATGCTCCTCTTCTGTCTCAACATTTGGCTAACTCCGGATTTTTCTCCAGGCCTTGTCATACACATCAATTTGTTTAACTCAAATAAGTTTACAAAATACTTGCTAAATGCATTGATTGAGTCTTTAGACTGAATCTGAAAGTTCAAGGTGCAAATCCCCATACTTTCCCAAGTGGTTTTTTGATTCACACATCCTACATGGTGCATCTTGTGAAATCATATTGCAATCCTGACCCTGTCTTTGATCTTTATGGTTACTGTCATTACTGGCCCAGGCTATTGCAATAACTATCTGTGTTTCTCCATTCAGCCATTTTCTTCTATAGCATGTGACTAATTCAATAACAAAAGTATTTCTTCCTAAAGATAATTTCATGTCTTCTTTCTGCTCAGCACCCACCAATGGCTGGACCACTCTTGTTCTTACAATGGGTGGTGCCCAGACTTTCCCTGAATGGCATCCCACATCTGACATGGCTCATTGATTTCTTTTGTCTTTGTCACTCAACTCAACCCGTACTATCCTTCTCATTGCTCTTCTACCTGACCATGCACCCACTAGGTGGGCTTTTCCTTGGTTCTTTGCACTCTGCAGTATGTTTTCCTGCCAGCAAGCTTTATGATTTGCTCTCTTATTTTCTTTTGGCTGGAGTTCCAAAGTGACTTATCAGAGAAATCTTCCATGATCGCCCTGTATGAAATAGGATCTACAAGTCTATCTCTCAGCTACAACTCTCCTTATGTATATTTACTTGCCTACTTTTTGTCTTTTCTCCCCTATAGAAGGTAATCTCCATGTGACTTCAGTTTTCCAGTGCTTTGCACTTTACGAAGAGTATAAATTCCATAGTTATTTGAATTGAATTGTTGAACTGGAAACAATGAATACAGAAAAATACTTTTTCCCTGAAGCTTTGTCTAGCCAATACACACTAGTATCTGGTGAGTCCTCTAAGGAAGAATCCAAACCACATGAACAGCAATAAGATTAATGCCAAAACTACATGGCATGAAAATTTCAAACAGCAGTAAAATTAATGTCAAAACTACATGGCATGAAACTCTCAAACAACTTTAATGGGTTATTGAGGAGGCACATTTGAGCCTGTGTTCAATAAATGAGAACCCTTAATATCATTTAGGGTTTATTAAAATTATACACTCATTTAGTCCTCCAAAGTGAAGCACTTCTTTGGATAAACAGATGGTTGAGTAGCTTCCTGAAAAAGCCTGTACATGGTTTGTTGCGGTGGCCAAATGTTTAACTGTGGGGTCAGATCACTGGTTTCCATTTCAGCTGAGTGCTTTCCTACCTGAATGGCCACATGTTAGATACTTGTTTTTTTTTTTTTTTTTGCACAAGTTTTAACTTTCTCTTTCATTTAATGGAAATTTAAATGAAGGGTGAGAATACATGAGATGACTTACGTGTTTAACACAGTGACATAAAGTGGGAATGAAAGGAATGTGAGCTGCTATTACTGTATTTATTGCTGTTATTCAACATATTTATGATGTCCAACAAGCCACAGTTCAGCATTATGCTCAACAAAAGTGGAGGATCATAAGGCTTTATTTGGGGATTAAAAAATATCTTTATTTAAATACCACCTCCTACCTCAGGAAAACTCCAAAACAGCTGAATGGCTAGCTCCCTTGATGCATCTGGGCCTGTGGTCATCTGCAGGGGTGTCAGAGGTCAAGGTCAACACCACTCAGAGCTTGGTACATTATTATTTGTTATCAATAAACATCTGTTCAAAGAAGGCATTAATGTTCTGATTTGTTTCACTGGGGAACAATGGAACCATCTTCCTCGTAATCAGATTCAGAGACTTTAGCAAGAAGTAGTAGTCAGAAATTTCAGCCTCAAAGGTTTTGCGTCCTCTTTATAAGAACGATAATATAGAGAAAAGTCTCTTCCATAAGTAGGTGGCTAGGTGGTTTATGTTCTTATAGGGTCATCTGTGCGTTTGAGTTTTTGGTTTGGTGAGGCACACATTTGATTCATATTCAGACAGATGGGAGAAAGATAGGGAGAGAGGATGGGAGGGAGGAAGATTTAAACAATCCCTAAAGAATATCACATTTAGGCCAGAGTTTTTAAAAGATGTCAATTAAATCTCCTTCAGATTCAAAATTGACATAATGATCTATAATCTCCAATTGATCCTATCTTTATCAAAGATTCCTTAATTATCTGCTTTTTCAATTCATAAATTCTCATTTACATGGGGCACTTAACTCTTAATTTCAAATTGTTTTCCCCAGTGAAGTTTGTTTTGAATTTATTATAAATTCACTTGTGGTTTTAAGCAGGATCGGAGAGATTCTTTGTGTGTTTGGGTTGGTCTTTCCAAATGGTAACACTTTGAAAACCTATAGTAAAATAATGTGGCTATGATACTGAAATATGATTGACCTTTTCTTTGTGCTTATCTTTTGTCCTGTGAACTTAATGAAGTTATTTCTGAGACTGTGTTTTGGTCATCCTGTGGTGGGAATATATATTCCTGAGGCCCTTGGTAATGTTTTTTATTTTGGTCCACTAACGTATTGGTCCTCCAGCCAAATTTCTAAGAGATGGGACATAAAAGGCAGAAAATGTTCTTCATGCAAACATATTACAAAGGGATCTGTTTTAATTAGTTTGTGGTTTATTTTTATTAACCAACTTTATAGACAGAAAAGGTTGAGCTCAATGATGGAAAACTGACCTGAGGTCAGAATTTAAGCAACCCAAATTCCAATTCTAAAATGATTCAAGAAGAAATCCTTGGTCTTCTAGCACATGGAAACTCAGGTGCTTCAAGAGTTTGGAACCCACCTTGAAGTTGTAAATGATCACAGAACTTTGAAGACATGTAGAAGCTACATTTTCGAGTAAATGTACAGCCGAAAGGGCACTTACCCGCAACCAGTCAAAACAGCCAGGAAGAGGGCTGTCACCATATATCCTTTTTCCAATTCTTTTCTTTGTGAAGAGTTTCCTTTAAGAAATTAAACAGGACAAATCCTCAGCTTCATTTTTCTTCAGTTCCTTAATTGTGATTCAGAACCACATCTTTGTTAAAGGGTTTATGTAGATAAACCTCAATTTTGTCAATCTCAATTTTAGTCTAAGAAGTAGGATCAACTTCTAATTTTCAATGTTAAATCCTATGCTCTACTTTCTCTTGCAATATTCTCAGCATGACTAAAGCAGGTTATGTCCCATGCTGGGCCAGACGTCATCATAAACTACCTATGTATCCTCACAGTGTGGGTGCTGGAATGCTATTGGCATTGTCTGGAACGGTATACTCAGCAAATTCAGTTGCTTCATGTTATGGTGGCAAATGTTGGAGGGAACACAGACCCCCTCTCCCCAAGTGCTCACTGTGTGCGCCCTTCCCAAGCTGGATTTCTCTTGGGACAGCCCAGGGCTTTTCTGGCGAGTCTCTGATTCAAAGACAAACCACATGGTTAAATTTTCATGCAATGGTGGGTGAAACTGGCAACTTTGGTCACTAACTGTTAATTAGAGAATATGTTATAGCCAGAAGCTGGACCCCCCCCCCAAAAAAAAAAAACCCAACCAACCAACCAACCAACCAACAAACCCCAAATGCCTTGAGGGGCTAGGCAGGAAATACAAATGAACAGAGAAGCATGTAGAAGCTGGAAGAGAACAGAGAACTGAGAGGAACCTGTAAAGCATGTTTGCCTAAAAGCACTCAAATTTAAAAGCAAAGTCTAAACTGTTTAATATTGCTGAAAAACAGTACAAGGCAACTAAACTTGTTCGCAGGGCTATTAGTCTGAAACACTGAGGTGGCTTAAACTTTGTGAAAAAAAATATTTAAAATTTTCGATCTTGGCCCACAGGGGCCTGCAAAATAACCAAATCTGACATCCATGAACCAGTGACAGATGTTAGTCTTAAGAAAGGCAACTTTGCTGGGGATACAGCTCAGCAGTATAAGCACCTGCCTGGCAAGGGTCAGGTCGGAGTTCTATGCTAGGTACCAAATAAATAAATAAATGAATAAATAAATAAAAAAAAAAGAAAGGCAACTTCATGACTTGCCTTATCTCCTATGGGTCCAGTGTTATATTAGAAGCTGAATTGAAAGGATTGCCTTTCAATCCAAGCAAACAGACATTTATTAAAATTACTTTTCTGGAAACATATTTACATGCATTATAAACAAGAACACTTTTAACATTAAAAAATTTGAACTTTAAAAAATATGTAAAATGTTCAAGAAATGTAAACAGGAATTTTCATCTCGTTTTTCCATATGGTTATGTAAGCACCTTAAATATCAACACAGATCACAGACAAGCCCATTTACATTCATAAGAATTTTCTAAATAAGAACAAATTAATTAAAAAATTGTTTCCAAAATTAAATGTTATATTTTGGCAGCTGAAGTAACACAAGTTATAATCAAGACTGAAGGATACAGTAATATGTGCTGCATGCAAGTAAAACGTCCACATAATTGAAGTTTTTTCCTTAAGAAGTAACTTTAAAATGTTTATATTTCACATTTCCAGGTTTCCCTGATTTTTTATATCTGAGGATATGTAATGTAAAAGTAGAATTTTGATGACTCTTTTTAACTTCATAAACATGCATAAATGTTCAAAAATATCTTTAATATTTTTCTTTGTTCTTCCTCAGGGGTTGGTTTTTTATAGAAAGGAAATGCATGTACTTATGATATCTGTTTTGGGTCTAACATTTCTTACCACCTGTAGCAGGAAAATGGTCTATTTCTCTTACTAATATTTGTTAGGGCAGAGTCAGTTATTAAAAGATGTTGTAAGAAATGCGTAAGTTCAGAGCACAGACCTGTGACAGCTACCTGATATCTTAGGCAGTTAGAGCCTTTAGATTTTTGTTTTATGTGTTCACTTTTTTCATAGTGCTTGGATTCCAGGTTTCCAGAAGATCTGCGGGTGTGTGTGTGTGTTCCCGTGCGTGTTGCTGGAGATGGGACGCAGGGCCTTATGCGTGCTGGGCAAGTGCTCCACCGCTAAGCTGTTCCACTACCTTCAACCCCCTCCAGAAGGTTGACCTTCAGAATCACAGCTTTGAAACAGAAAACGATACTTGGTTTTGAATCCAAGAACCTATCTTTTATACACTGAAATGGAATCAAATGTCTACTTTCGTGTTTAGTCCCAACTACATTTTTTAAACATTTAAATTTGGTTCAAAAAAAGTTTGGTTTTTCTCAACCAAAACATAAAATTTTAAGGGTTTATTTGGAGTAAAAATACACTTCTTAATGTAGATGTGAAAAAGTTATGTATGCAGTATTAGTTTCCTAGGGCTGTAACAAATTACCACAAACTGGGTGGCTTAAGACAACAGGATTTATTCTCTCATGGTTCAGGAAGCCAAAAGTCTGAAATGAAGATGTCAGCGGGGCTGATTCCTTCTGGCGCCTGGGAGGGAGGATCTGCTCCCAGGCCTCTCCTTGCTTCTGGTGGTTGCTGGCAATCCTTGGGTAACTGAGAGTTGTAGCTGTGTTACCTCAATCTTTCTTCTGTCTCCACATCTTTCTTCCGTCTCCACAGTGCCTCATCCTGCACTGTGGTGGGCACATGCTTGCTCTCCACTGTTCACTTGATTTAGGGCCCACCTAGTATGATTCACCTTCCCTTGACCACATCTGCAAAGTCCCTATCTCTGAAGAAGTCCACATTCACAGGTACAGTATAAATGGCTAGGACTGGAACACATGTTTTGGAGGGATGGTATGATTCAACCCACTGAACACAGGACATATTTAATGTGTACCTTACAATATTACAAGATATTGTGAAAGACAAACTTGACAGATGACTTTACAGATATGGAGGAGAAAACCAACTTCAAACCATTGTTTAGAAGGTACCATCTTAACCATAAAAAATTTTTCATGTTCTACTCTGAAAAACATGCAAATTTTCCAGTTAAAGACTGGACTTCCAACACCAGGAAACAATCCTGGCCATTCTATCTTGATTCTAAGTGAACATTCTAATTAGTACCAACCCTCATAATTACTTTTTTATTAATACTGTTATAAGGTAAGTGTTTAATCTGGATTTTATCTCTGCTATAAATTGCAGTGTTATATCATATGTGCCTTGCATAATCAATTATTGGAAATACTTCTTAGAATTGGGACTATGCATCACTGGAGAATCATCTGATACAGGAAACTTTTTTTTTGGTGTTCTCTTGCTTGGCTGGGTCTCTATAATTTCTCTGTAAACACAATGATACAAGACACCCTTTTAATTTATTCTGGGAGTTTCTGGAATTCCTATATAAAAAGCTGTGGAACCAGTGGAGGAATGTCTACCACATGAGACTTACTTTAAAATTATTTTTCTACTTCTTGCAAAGGAGAGGGTATATTAGGCTAATTAACACACTGATAAAGGAACTTCTATCCCTAGGTGATACTTCCTAATATTCACTGATAGCCACTTGTCACACAAAAGCAAAGGAAAAGTTTCCGTTCTAGGCAACATTTTAGACTCTTAAATTCCCAGATCCACCTAGAAATCCATACTGATTCATTTTCACTCTGTATGGTGGTCTGATTTATGTCAGAATATCATTTTTATGGTTATCAGGCTTTCTCAGAAGGCCTTTTAATTTTCATGACTATCTGGTAGTAATGATGTAAAGGGCCCCCTCTTCTGAAAAATACCAGTGTATTGTTTGTACAAAACACTCCCAAGACCTTCTGGGTGGAGGGGAAGCTCTATAGAATGGCATGAACCATGGGATGAGAGTTGACACAATGTCAAAGATCTAAGTTATTGGTCCAGTCCATTTGAAACCTTAGAGTATGTTCTCTTAGTCAAGCTATTAATGGAGATATATTATCTGTCTGAGGATTTCCTGTCAAACTTTGTTAAGTAAATAAAGGATACGTGAAATATCAGAAACGCTAACAAATGGAGCTAAGGCTGCCGCTTGAAAGAAGAGAGCCAGCTGTTTACCACACTAATTTGAAACAAAATGAAACTGTATGTTCTTCATCTTTGTGGAATATAATTTTCAAACAGAGGTTGGAAATTGGCTTTAGAAAATACTTTTTCTCTTGCTGAAGGAGATATTTAGTGGTCTGGTTGCTGTGTGACAAGTGTGACTAGGCCCTGAGAGAATACAAATGTCTGGTGGAGCCGTGCACATTGCCTCTGAATTGAACTCAAACCACGGAGTAGTGTCGAATCATTCAGCTGGGTTAATCTGAATGTGTCAAGATCAGAATAGAACAGAATTTTTTCATAGTCTGAGATTTATATTTGTCAGGAAGTTTGGGTGGGTGAGCAGAGTTACTCAGCTCTCTGGTTCTAGAGTTTCTGTGAGGCCTTGGTGGCCTCAGTATCACACTAGCATCCCAACATAGGCGTGGTATTCATTCTGTAGGCCAGTGATTCTCAACTAAAAATGACTCTACTCCCACCCCCCTGCCAGGGATTTTGGGCAACAGCTGCAGACATTTTGGCTGTCCCAACCAGGGGAATTGCTACTGGCTTTTCGTGGGTAGAGACCAAGAAAGCTGCTAAACACAGTTAAATGCACAGAAAGCCACATACAGCAAATAATCATTCAGCCCCAAACACCTATAGAGGCGAGACTGAGAAACTCAGCTGCCCAGTAATGATTCTTACTCATGGGTGGTGTGGGCATCACCTGAAATACTAAGAGGTCTGCAGGGTCCTGCTTTCTGAAGTGCCGAGCTGGCCTTTTTAGATTTACCGAGTCTCCTGGTGATTCTCACTAAAATTCAGGAAGTCCTGCTCAAAGGTAGTGATTAGTTCTGGAAGATGGACTTGTACCATTATTCAAAACCTTTTGAGGTGTCTTTTCTCCTATTGCTCTAGATCTCTTGTACAGCAAATAAATTCTCTAACAATGATTTATTAATCATGACTTTCCGAGAGCAGTACTTGCCACCCAGTCTGTGAGCTGTGAAGTTGCTACAGGGTTATGAGAATCCATATGTGTGCAAGTATTGCTCATAGAACTGAAAGAAATACTAACTTACACATATAAACAAAAGACTATTTTCCAAGTTGCATAGATGATCTGATTAATAATGTATACATTCATTTAAAATCATTGCTCATTGAGTGTTTTTTTAAATAGATGAACACTAATACATCTTTACTCTCATAGGTAAGTACATGAAATGTTTTTATATTTCTTTTGCAAAGGGTTTTCCAACTTGAAAATTATTTTTCTAGCTTTTTTTTTAATCAAAACATCAGTGCTTTCACTTTCTTCTGAGATCCCAGGTTTTCTACATCCAGTGCTTGATCTAGAGTATTATTTCTCAAAGCTTGGTTTCTTAAATAAATCACCTGAGGATTTTGTTTTATGGTTTTTGATTTGGTTGTCCCAGACTCATGATTCTGTATTCCTGACGGGATCCTAGGAAACGTAGACACCGTTGGTCTTTCAGACCACAGCTAGAGTCATGGTGACTCAGACATGTCAGCTTCCAGAAAATCATGCAGTCTCAGTGCCACATAACTTGAAATGCAGGTTGTGGAATGCAAGCAAGTTCAAGACAAGTGATGGAATGACTGAATTCCAGCAAAACAACACACAAACAAACCAGCCTATTTTAGTCCACTAAGATGAAATATTACAACTCTCATTTAGCTTGTGTACACATTATAAAGTTTTTCTTCTACATAGTTTTTCTAAAACAGAGTTACTAGACAATCAGAATACCAGTAAATAGAGAATTCAGATAAGAACAAAAAATCTCATATAAAAGGTGTCGTAGTCCATTTGGGGTGCCATAGCAAAATATTTTAGACTGGTTAATTTTAAAAGGTGTAAATCAATTGTGCACATTTTAGAGTACTGACAGGTCCAAGACTGAGGTATAGGCAGGTCAGCATCTGATGGCCACTCTTTTCCAAACGTGACACCTTGTTTTGGCTTCCTCTCTCGGCAGGGGCAAACAGCTCCTCAGTCTTTCACGTGCCTCTGCCCACTGAAGGGGTAGAGCCATCATGACCTAGTCACTTCCCAATGGCCCCACCTCTCAATGCCATCCGTGGGTGTGCTCTGTATCACTGGGATACTCCAGACAGTCCTGCAAGTTCCCAACACCCCTGTTAGCACTGCCACGGGAAACCCAATAATCTCACATTATACAGTGGGATCACTGGTTCACTTTGAGTTTCTGTCCTCTTTTAAATGCCTCTAACTCCTGACTTCTACAACAATTATTCTGTTTTAACACATACATGTCAATACACTAACAATTGTGACATCACTTATTAGATTCAGGCTCATAGATTTATATGTGTATGTAATCAGATATCTTCCCTACAATTAATTGTTTTGCTTTCTGGGAAACTTACGGAAAAGATCAGGTATGTGATAGTCTCTGAATGTGGATTTGTAGATTAGTATCAATTTAACTAGAACATGCTGGCCCAATCAACAGTTTCTTCCTTGGCTGAGATTCTGGTTCTAAAATTTAGTTCATAAAATAATTTAAAGCCTGCATGAAAGTAAGGAGTAGTGGGTTAAAAATCCAAATGTTAAATACACATTAACAGCTAGACTTTGAAATGCTAAACTCAGGGTTACAAATTATGTTTCCAAGAACCAGAAAGAGAACAACTACTAAAGGCAAGATCTTACTCCTGCCTGCCAGTGGGACGGAGTGGGATGCATGCATGTGTGTTTCTAGTGTCTCTCAGTGCTTGAACATGGAAATCTGAATTTTTTTGGTATGAAATTTCCTGAATTTTAAGTATAAAAAATAGCTTGAAAATTCAAACCTCTACATAGATAAAAATAAAGCAAGCATGGAAGTACATTTTGGTTTTCAGAACGCTGGTTTGTAATCCTAGCTCTGCAGTAGTGTTCTCAGAGCCTCATTTCCAGACCAAGGGCATTGCTATCACCTGGGAATTTGTTAGAAATGCAAGCTATCACCCCACCCACATCGCTGGGTAAATACTCTCTATGAGGTTCAGCTGCAAACTTACATGTGCCAATAATTGGAGAGTTTCTTTTCTTTCTTTCTCTTTTTCTTTCTTTCTTTCTTTCTTTCTTTCTTTCTTTCTTTCTTTCTTTCTTTCTTTTCTTTCTTTCTTTCTTTCTTTCTTTCTTTCTTTCTTTCTCTTTCTTTCTTTCTTTCTTTCTTTCTTTCTTTTTCTCTTTCTTTTCTTTCTTTCTTTCTTTCTTTCTCTTTCTTTCTTTCTTTCTTTCTTCTTCTTTCTTTCTTTCTTTCTTTCTTTCTTTTTGCCATACTGAGAACTGAATCAAGGCCTTTGCACTAAGCTACATCTCCAGCCCTTTTTTATTTTGAGACAGGGTCATCCTAAATCACCAGGTTGCCCGAACTAGACTTGAACTTGAGATCCTCCTGTTTCAGCCTCCCTGAGTGGTGGAGTTATAGGCATACCCCATATTTTCCACCTTACACCTTTTCTTTCTTTTTCTTATTTTTTGTTTTTTAGCTTTCCTCCTTTCTTTCACTTTCCTGCCCTTTCTTCTACTTTTCAGTACTGGAGATTGAACCCAGTGTCTCATACATGCTAGGAAAGCACCCTACTACCACTGAGCTCCTTTGTAACTTTTCTTTTTTCTTTAAGAGTCTTGGAATAATACCTAGATTGGCTTTGAACTTGGAATCCTCCTGCTTCCCTGTTCTCAGTAGCTGGTACAAGTGTGTATCACCTCACCGAACTTGGTTGGTGCTTTTCTGATGTGTATGAACAGTTTTTTCTTGCCGTAGAGTTCTGCCTCAGTTTACTATTTAGCACTAGAATTGCAAGTCTGCTTTCAGACTGGAGATGTGAGGTTCAGGCTTACCCATGGCCACTGTAGCTGTTGTCAAGCGTCCTCCGCCCTCACACCACACTCACGGGCTGGATCCTATTTAAACCTGCTTCCTACCTGCCCTCAGTCTCCAGCATGGGAACCCTCTGGCTCCTTCCTTCTTTCCTTCCTTCCTTCTTTCCTCCCTTCTTTCCTTCCTCCCTCCCTCTCTTCCTTCCTTCCTTCCTTGTACGGAGGACTGAACCCAGGGCCTTTGCATAGAGCTACATCCCTGACCCTTTCTTATTTTTATAATTTGAGACATGGTTTCCTAAACTGCTATATTACCCAGGTTGGGCTCAAAGCTCTCAGCCTCCTACCCCAGTCCCGCGGAGTGCTGAGATGAGTGAAATGGTGGGGTATTTTTTACTGTTTTATTGTGCATGATCTTTCAATCTGGGTGGGTGAACAGGGCTGTCTGGCTTTATGCTTGCTGAATATTTCATTTTTGAGCAGCTGGATCCTTTTACCTGAGGCCTTGCTCTTCTCACCTGCCAAACACAGAGCTTTTAGTGGGAATGCTAGGGTGATGTCAGGTCCAAGCCTACCTCAGTCACCAGAGTGATTCTGTGACTGATACCAGAGATCAAATGGGAGGTACACCTGAGAGGAGAAAGCCCTGGGTCTGGGACTGTTGGAACATAGACTGATGGGCTGCTAAAGGAGATTTTATCCTGGCCACTCACTGCTGACCCACAGCGGGGCCCTCAATGTGTCAAAGGCATCAGTAGAGAAAGCCCCAGGCCAGCAGGGGGCAGCATGGGTAACAGTTCTTAGTGAAGACATTACTCCCAATAATGGGGTGACAGGGAAGCCACTGCACAGGTTTTTAATCTACCACCAATGGTGGTCCTTGCTAAGAAGGAAATAGAGAACTGAATTTTTAGACCCCCCCCCCCCAGTTTCAGGGATCAAACTTAGAGCCTCACACAGCCTAGGCCAATGCTGTACCATTGAGGTATACTCTCAGGCCGTGGGAGTTAAATATTTTATTCAGGTTGTGCCTGCAAAGCCATGTTCCCCTGGGCAGCACCGCCTTAGGGAGGTATGTTTTCAAATTCTCTCAAAGGCAGAGGGTGGATTCTTGCTGGTCCTGAGTGGAAGGTCAGTATGGGTGGTTCAGGAAGCAGGCTGACGTGGATAATCATACACGAGACAGTGAAAGAATCCTATGGGATCTGTGAAATTGAAGGATGATAAAATGCTGTCATTAGCTCACCAACCAACACATCTATTTATTCATTCATTCGGGACTTGGAAGACTTTAGTTTATAAAGCGTTTTTAGGTTTATAAAAAAGTCGAGCAGAAAGTGTAGCGTTCTTCAGATCCTCCTGCCCTCCCCAATTTCCGCTGTTACTAACATCTTGCATTAGTGAGATGTATTTGCTGCAACTGGTGAACCAATAATGACATGTTATTGACTGAAGTTCATCATTACATTAAGTTCATGCTTCATAGGGTACATTCTATGAGTTTCCATGATGTGTACGGGTAACGCTAGGTAGTCACCATTAGAGTCACACAAAACAGTTTCTGTGCCCTAAAAATCTTCTCTGTTTCCACCTGTTTATCTCTCCTTTCCTCTTCCAAATCACTGGCCACTGTTTTTTTTTCCTTCTGGTATCCACAGTTTTAACCTTCTCCAGAATGTCTTACAGTTCAAACCACTGAGTATGTAGCATTTTAAGACTGGCCTCTTTCATTTAGCAGTGTGCATTTTAAATTCTTTTCTCTTTAGTCTTGGCTTGATAGCTCATTTATGTTTAATGCTGAGTAATATTCCATTGTATAGATATTACTCAAACATTTGATTTGCATAATATTGTACTACATCCCTGGGCAGACACAATAAATAACAGTTATATTTAACTGCCAACCTTACGCCTAGAGTTTTGCATTATCATTTTTAATGTGTTACCTAATTGTCATAAGGTCTCTGTAAGGAACTATACCAATTTCTCTGTTTTTCACTTGGAGGCCTAGGCTCAGCTAAGTTAGCTAATTTATCCAAAGGCTGTGGTGGCAGAGCCTGCTTTGAACTCAGGGTTTTTGCCCTGCTGTGCTCCCTCCTTTCCATGTAGATGTGTGGACATGATGTCCTTGGGAAGGTATAGACCAGTGGGAACAAGGGAGAAGTGTTTGTGCTACATGGCTCACCGTCTGTTGACTGAAGTAAAGCTCTCTTTCTGCCTTCTGTCCCTTGTCTTCTATTGTAAACTTGTTCTGAAAATTGTACCTAAAATGCCAAACAATTTAAATCTCACCCTCAGCTTGCACTCCATGCCAGAAAGAAAACAAATTCCTAGAAGTTCATTAAGTGGGCACCTTGCAGCATAGGATGTTCTATGTTACTCTAAAATCAGCCCTATGCTTACGGTATCACAATCCACATCGACTAGGAAGGCACAGGTACAGCTGATCAAACAGATACTGTTTCAACTCCTCAGACTTAGCATTTCCTCTGACATCTTGGTGGTATGGTTTGCTGTCGGGACACTTAGAGCGACCAGTGAGAGTTGTTGGCAAGGCTTCTTGGCTGGAGTTGAAGGTGAGAGACTGACAGTGTATTCCCTCCCCTTGAGAAGTTAATGTGCTACCGGGGCCTTGTTGTGTGCCATCCATGAGCTCTAGGCTTTAATTTCGTCTTTATGTGGTAAAAATGCATCAATTTATCCTAACCACTAGTGTGAATTTTACTCCTCTGCCCCAAATTTCCTAGTGAGAGGAAGTAAGGTCATTTTACAATGGAGAAGCCTGAAAAGTACCTCCTTCACCCGCTGCTCCCCAGGACCAAGCACAGTTCCGTGCCCCCAGAGAGAACACCCTGGGGAGAACACAGCGTTTCTTCCTAGATGTGCGCACTGAAGCTGAGTCACCTGTATCTGATCGTGAGGGGCATTCAGATTGAGGGGCATTCTACAAATGTAAGGGCCCATAATCTTCAAAGTTTTCAAACCATGGAAATCAAGAAAACAGCAACACCCTGAAGCAGGCAACAGACAGATGACAACGTATATGTGTTGTAATAATGTTAATTTCCTGATTTCTATATTCATATGGTAGCTATGTAGAAAATTTCTCTTGTTGGTGGGGAATACACTTGACAGTATCAGAGGTGATCAGGTATCAGGTCAGAAACTTAAGTTTTGTAATATTCTTGCAACTTGGCTTTAAGTTTGAGATTGTTTCAAAGTAAATAAATTCCAAGATAGCTCCCAGTGACTGCATTCTTTTCCATAATGCTTTTGGCTGATCTGTGGGAACTAGTGTAATGTGATTCCAGTCTCCCGGTCCTGTCTTATTTCCCAGGGCTCTGCAAGCTGTTGGTCACCTCATAGCCCTTCCAAGCAGGGCCTCTCAATTCTTGTTTCTGGCTTCCTACTGTCATCAAAAATGCCCCATCTCTCCCTTGCCTATCACCAGGTTATTTGTTAGTCCAAATCCAAGGTCAGCCTCTCTGTCTTGCTCAGGCAACCCTCCCATCACAGAAGCCCTCTGTTTTCCTTTTGCTGAGCACTTGGATCCTAAGCTTTCCTCCCTAAATTTGGCATTTTGCTGTGCAAAGAGATCTCTTGCCTGCCAACCCTTCAGAAGCTGTGTTTATTGTAGATGCTTGTGTGTTATGGTTTGTATCTACAATGTCGCTGAAAGGGCTCATGTTTTAGAGGTGGGACTTTCCGAAGGAGATTGGATCATGAAGTCTCTAATTTCATTGGTGAATTAACCCATTGATGGACTCACAATTTGATTGCATTATGAAGTAATGGAAAGTAATGGAAGTAATGGAAACCTGGGGGATGGGGCCTACTTGATGGTAATGGATCATTAGGTAACTGCAGGGACTCTGTGGTACTCAGCCACTTCCTTCTACCTCTGTATCCTGGCTGCTATAAGACGGGCAGCTTCCACTACTACGCCTTTCTGCCATATTTCTACCTTGCAGCCAGCTGACCATGGACTGAAACCTCAGCACCTGGGAGCCAAAATCAACCTATTTGCCTTTGAGTTAGTTTTATCAGGCATTTGGTCACAGGAATGGAAAGCTGACTAACACACTGTGCAAACACCTTCCTGGTATTATGCATGCAATAACCACCTTACACACTGATTGATTGCTCTAGAGAAGAGCTTTATTGCTATAAAATAAAATAAAATAAAATAAAATAAACTATTGTAATTCATTTCTCTATTTCAGCATTTTCTTAATACAAAGGATTTCTACTCCATCCAGCCTTGACTGTATTTTAAATGTAAAATACAGGCTATGAAAACTAAAGAACCAACTTTCTTAAGTCTAAGAAAACCTCAGTTGGGGCCTCTGAAATATTCTCAAACTATTTTAGTCTGTCTGAGATTTTTTGTGCATCTTTCAACTCACCTTCTCCAGTGGCAAATTGCCCTAGCACTAGTTTGGTAAAGTGTGTTGAGTAAGTATAGAACTTGAGAAGTAGCACAGCAAAAGAACTTAGCCACAATGTAGGTTCCTTTATGATTTTTAGGCCCAGTTCCTTGCTACAAAACAGACAAACATATACACACATGCCTCCTTACTTATAAAGATTCTGGTCCTTTTAAAATATCTTGTCTTATGGCTAAAACTCACCCTTTGAAAAAATTTAAGAGAGTGGAAGTGGGTGGGATAGGAGGTAGAAGAGGAACTGTAGTCTGAAACACCTGTGTACACTTCCTTTGGGGCACTAATTATATAATTGCACGTCCGATTGCATTTCTGCAGATGGAATTTTCCATTTTGTGCCTCTGAACTATGCTTTGATAGGAAGTCAGAGGAAGTCTCTGGCACTTGATGCGTGTCTCTCTGTTTTTGTAGATACACTTGCTCAACCCAATTTTGGAAATATGGCCTTCGGTGGCTCATTTTTGTGTGATTGGTACATAATGATACTCATCAGTAGCTTATTGCTATGTAATCAAAACTACTCAAGATTTCAATGCTGCACTAATATTAACTTCAACCATTTACTATTTTAATGAAGTGAGTGTTGATATAAACATTTGCATACTTATTTGTCAATACAAACAGATTTGATGTCGAGTAATAAGGTTATTAAACGTAATCATATATTTACATTTTTAATCCTTATTTCCCTCCACCTCTTGCTTCCATCCCTCTCCTCTCCACCATGGCACCAAATCAATTAACGAGGTAGTGAGGAAGCTACAGCATAAGACCATTATGGACTCCTCCACTAGCACACCACCACTGGCCCTGGAAATTCTGCTGACAGGGGCCATGTGCACAGAGGAGGGTCACTTGTGCAGTTAGTTTTCTGCAAGGTGTGTAGAGGCCACTGAATCAATCGGTGCTTTGTTTCACGAGGACAAATATGGGTTACCTTAATGCATCTGGTCAATTGAAATGAAACCACAGTAGGAAAGGACCGTGGCCCTTACTCAGGCAAAGACTAAACCTCAAGCTGTAGGTGTGCCTGCCACCCCTAGCTCCATCACAGGCTGGCTGCCATCCTCCTTCTCATGGCACCCTGGCACAGATCCAGGTGGATACTCTGTAAATCCTCACTAACACCCGTTGTCCTAGCTTGGACAATAGCTGCTGCTCCTGAAGTGGTGGCAGCTTGAGGGATGGGGGATAGGACAGTCATCATGCCTGCTACTCCTTCTCGCAGGGCTTGGAACCCAAGGCCAGTGTTGTCGTCTTGGAGTTCTTGAGCCATAACGGACAGCAGTGGGGGGAGCTGTTTGTCTTGAGTAACTGCTTGGTAAGGGCGTCTTTGAGGTCCTACTCCCTAAACCTCAAGAACTGTTCTTTCACTTCTTCCAGCCTGGTTTTCATCATATTTCTTGGAATGGCCTCCCAGTCTATGGCAGAAGCTGTGATTGAACTGACTCAGTGGTTCTCAGCTGGGTGCAGACTTTCCTCTCCCAGGATACTGGCAAAATCCAGAGATAGTTTGATAGTTACCACTCAGGGAGGGACTGCTGACATCTAGTGTGTGGGGGTCAACAATGTTACCAAACATCCTACGTAAAGTAAATCCCTCTTCCTGCAACAGAATGGCCTGATGCAAAATACTCTTATGTGTGATGTTAAGCCTGTGATCATGGATTAATATGATACCTATTTCCAATACCATCTCCCTTTCTTCTTTATAGAAAGTGAGAAAAACTCCCTTTCACAGTCTCTCTTGTACTAAGGATTATGAGCTTAAGTGATATACTTCTGGTGAGACTAAAGCAGAAATCTCCTTTCCTGATAAAGGAACAGGAGCAGCTAATCCTTCCCCTTCTTTCTGCCTTGAAAACAGACAAAACTTGGTGTTTTGGCAGCTATTTTGTGACCATGAGGGAAAAGCCAATAGAATCACAAGTCTCAGTCCTTGTATTGTTTAGTTATTGAAAAAACCCTAATGGCTGCCTCTTTTCAGACTTTTTCCTGCTATAAAAAAATTAAACCTCATTTGTGTAAATTCCTTTTAATCAAATACTACTTGCAGCTGAGAGCATTCCAATGGTACTTTTCCCAGTAACTTGTCTCTGCTGATGTTAACAGGAGTTTGTTTTTGTATTTTTGTATGAAAAGGACTCTACCTGATAGAGCATATTAAATGTAAACCTTTGTGGATTATATACCAGAGCTTCAATTGAGGCTTCCTCTTCTTGATTATTCTTGATGTTGACTGAAATTCTGGCTACACTTAACAAAACACAATGGCCAAGTATTCTTGGATCTGTGCTTTGGGATAGGATTGGTGATAAAAATCCCTTGCCTGATGGTTTATGTCTTTTCACTATAGGTTAGAAAAATTCTCTGAACTACAGTCACCTGCACATGTGTCCAGGGAAGTCCTTCCAAGTTGGGACTAGAAAAGAAAGCAGAGCATTTGTGTTTCTTTTTAGAGTGGCCATGAGGATTCAGCAGCAGGAATTACAGGAGGAAAAGAGGTATGCGTACTTAGGTGGAGCAGGTGAAGCAGAGAAAGATAGCTCATTCACAGCCCAGTGCCACAGAATTCTTCTACAAGCAGAGGTGAAAGCAACACCAGTGATATTTCTTTTTTCTTTCTTTCTTTCTTTTTTTTTGTACTGGGTATTGAACTCACGACCTTGTGCTTGCCAGGGAGGTTCTTATGCTGCTAAGCTAAATCCCTGGCCCAGTGATCTTTCTCTGACTGTGGTTCAACTATGGACCTGAGTTTTTATTTCTGGTTTGAGTAGGGAAGTCAGAGATGTGGATTGTTGGGGGAACATTCAAGATCCATACTACAGCACTTGTCTTTGAAGCTAGATGGCTGGATTTCATAGGACTGATGTGCGTGAGCGCAGGTTCGTGATTGAGTACTCTCTTCCTGTGTAAAGTGGGCTTGTAATTAACTTTCTAAAAACAGTTTGGTTAACACACTCCTTCCAGTGCTTTGCTGTACATTTGGAGCAAAAGTGGACTGGTGAGCTGGGCTGAGGGAACATCAGTGGTAATGGTGACAACGGTAAGTCACAAGAGATGGCACACATGTTGGTGGTTACTGAATGCTGAGTACTGCCCCTGTGTTTCATGGAGTCCCACATGTCTGTGAGAAAGACACCACCCCCACTGCCATGGAAGAGTGAATGACCTCACCAGGGATTCAGCTCGGAATCGGAAGGTTTGGATTTGAATCTAAGTCATCTCCAAGTCTAGATCATAACCACCTTGCTCTGGTAACGTTCTACCACAAGCAGAGTGTCCTGCAGCTCCTCTCAGCAGTGCTGCTGCCCGCGCTAGAGTCTGCCTCTCTGATTCCAAATGCATGAGACCGTGTGGCTTTCTGAGCCAGTTGCTGTGTCTGGGAGGGATGAGGGTCCCCAAATCTGAATTCCCTTGGGGAGGAATGGAACTCTGAGAAGCCCTTAATAAGTATTTTCTAAGGCAGGAGAAAGGAACACTTACTTCAGAAATCCAGGGGCAATTTTTGTCTGATATTGTAATAGCACATTGACCAGGGAATGCTCTATCCTATTTTTCTGTCACCTTGGCATAGACAGAGAAAGCCCTCAGGGTCCTCTCGGAGCTGGGAGTCTCACTATCTCCCTTGAGGTGCTTGGCATAGCATGTATCCCAGGGACCTCAGAGATATTTACCCGAATTCAAAACAACAATGTTCCCAGAAGAGATAGATGACAGCTGTTGGCCTCGTCGGTCTATGCTTTCCAGAATCTGTGTGCAGTCATAAACAACATGTCCCGAGGTTCCGGCCAGCCTCACCGGATATGGACACGCTCAGAGCTGAACCTGTAAACCTTTCACTTCATCCGCCATACCTTTCTCACCATTGTGTATTTTTCCCTGAGAAAAATGATAGTTTCCTGTTTCTTGGCAATGCTTTCACTGTGAAAGTTGACTTTTTTCCCCTCAAATCATCTTTCAGGTTCAAGAATAAAATTAGTTGGAGCTCTCATAAAAAAATTTAAAATCAGGTCCAATTTACTAAATGTGCCTTAGACTATTAATTAAATGAAACAACTTTTAATGAAGGGATTACTAAAGGAGATTGAAATAGGAAAAGGCATACTTTTTAGCCAGTAGTGATAACAGGAATCATTAGCCCGAATCTTACCATCAGTCAAGAGTTGAGGCTTAGAAAATCAGAGCATTCATCAATTGGTACAGCCTGACCCGCAGATCTCTGTCTCTGTCTCTGTCTCTCTGTGTGTGTCCCTCCCTCTCTCCTCCCTCTCTCCTTTCTCCTATCTGGGAAGCAGTATATTTTGTATGTACCATCAGGCAGATTATTCTTTGCACAATCTCTATATCAGCAATACTGATAAATATATCCAGCAATCCAAAATCTTTGTTAACTGTGAGACATAATTCTCATGGGATCCCTACTGTAAAGGACCGGTGGGTTCTTTTTATTCTTTTTTTTTGTACCAGGAATTGAACTCATGACCTCGTGCTTGCCAGGCAGGCACTTAAGTCACTGAGCTAAATCCCCTTACCAGTGGATTCTTAATGTTTTGAGGCTCATGAAAACCTTTGAGACTAAGAGAACCACTGTGAATCTTCTCTCCAGAGAAAGTCACAGAATCGCAAGACTTTGGATACAATTGAAGAGGATTTTGAGTCCCCCAAACCCAGTCATAGATTCTAGTACTTGGGTAAAAATGTCAGTGTCAGAATTAGTTGGAAAGCCAAATCATAGTCAGAAATTTGCTTAGAAGCTGAGCATGGTGGCACATGCCTGTAATCCCAGCACTTGGGAGACTGGGGCATAAGGATCATTGTGAGTTCAATACCAGCACAAAGTGAGCTCAAGGCCAGCCTGAACTACATAGTGAGGCCCTGTCTCAAAAAGACAAAAAAAAAAAAAAGTTTGCTAGGTGAGCAGATATTTAAATATTAAGGGTATCAGACTAAGAAAACACAATGCACCTAATTCCAGGTTGGGACTAGTTACTCTGGCACACCAAGAATCTCAGTCATAGGAGTTCGTCTCCTAGGCAGAGGTGAGATAAGCAGTGTCAGCCCCAGGTGCTCGTTTTCTTTTATCCTGATATCAGATGTACTCTATCCAAACCTTCCTTTTTGAAATAGTCACCTTATGCCCTTAAATTTGTTACTACTATGCCTGTAATCTTAGGACTCTGGGAGGCCAAGGCAGGAGGACCTTAAACTGTAGCTCACCCTGGACAACTCAGTAATTTAAGAAGAACCTGTCTAAAAAAAAATTAAAAAGACTGAGGATATAGCTCAGTGGAGCTATATCCACTGAAGGAAGGCCCTGGATTTGATCCCCAGTATCACAATAAATAAAGTAAATGCATAACTAAAGTAAATGTGTAAATAAATAAAAGTTAATATGTAAGGGTTAGAGATATGGCTTGGTGGTATAGCACTGGCCTAGCCTGTTGGGGTTCTAGGTTTGATCCTCAAAATGAAAATAAGAAAACAAATAAGCACACAAAACCAAAGCAAAAGAAAACAAATGCCCCATGAAGGTTAATAAGTAGGCTAATACATCTATTAATACACCACTGGTTGAGTGCCATTTTAAGTGTCCCAGAGACCTGCCTGCCACATCTCTGCTCGGGCTAACCCCTACATTTATCCTGCCCTGTAACCTCACACTGTCTTACCTCTACCACCCAGTTCTCTAGGGAGTGCCCTCTGTCAGGCTTTATGCTGGGCACCACAAGCTAACTAAGAATAGCAGTCACTAGCACTTATTTGATTATTAGGTTCTCTAGCAGTATCTGACATGCACTGATCCAGAACCATAATTTTCTTAGGGCCCACCGTCACTGTACCCATTTCACAGCAGAGAGGCCTAGATCAGTTCCTTGTCAAGGTCACAAAGTAAATGGCAGCCTTGAAGTCAATCCCAATACTAGCATCTAACTTGTGTATCATGGCTGGCAAATTCCCTTTGCAAAGAGCCAGATGGGAAATACTATAGGCCTGTGGGCAATGGGGTTTCTGCTAGCGTATTTGTCTACCGCTGTTATGAGAAAACAGCCGTAGATAACACCAAGAAGGTCATGGCTTTGGGCTACAGGCCTCAGTTTACCATCTGTGTGCTATACTATACTTCTATCTTCATTTCTCTCTGAGCACAAAATAGCTACAACTTGAACATTATATAAATTTGAGAACTCAAACTAAAAAAAAAAAACAAAAAAAAAAACCCCGAATTGTAGCAAAATACCAAAAAAGTCATATATGGAAAATGATTAAATCTCAGTTGTTCTTATGAGAAATTTTCTCAAAAATTATGTGCTTTGAATTATGTAAGGCTGAAGGAAACTTTCTATTGTTTGTTTCCTGGAGAGGCTAGCCTTTCCAAGGCGGAACACATAGCAACAGTTAAAGGTTAGGAGGACCAGAAGTTCTCCAACTTCCCTAGCATGCTTTTGGCAAATCATGAGAGAAACCTCTCTGTTAAATATCTCTATGTATGTTCAACCAGGGTAGCTACCAGTTATTTATAATAAACACTATTGGTACAAATGCTGACATTAGACTCCACGGGGCTAACTGGAAAAGCTGGCCCTAATATTTCCAAATTTCTCCTGTTTTAGGTGTTTATCTGCTCATTGTTTGGAAGTCCTGTGTTATCTATGTTTCCCTGGAGAAAGTTGTCTTGAGGTTTAGGAGAGGACGTGATGGATGAAAGACACTGTTTGTGGTCTTTCTCTTGTGTCTGTACTGTTTCCTGCAGCTGAAGAGGGAGGAAGCAGACAAAGCACAAAGCACCTGGGCAAGAGAAGACAGGACTGATGCTTGAGACCAGACATGGAGACATCATGGGCAGTCTCGCTTTTCTTTAAAGGAGAAGGGAAGGTAGGTTGGGTGGCGTTAGAACTATCAAAATAGACCCGAATCATTAACTACTTAAGTGGGTAAATATAATACGAGCAGGACAAGCTGGGAAATTCCCTATAGAAAAGTTCTAAGTTCACAATAGGAAACCCAGTGTTTAAGTTAAAATTGTGAAACATTGTTTAGGTTAAATTTATTTTTATTAATCTCTTTTTCCAGTGTTTAACAATGGCTTTACTTTGTAGATAGGTTAATTCTTCTAATTTCTGAAACTGTCAGAGAGCCTGTAATAAAATCAGAACAAGAACAAGGAGAAAGATGACAGCAGCAGCCCTGCTCTAGGAAGCATTTCCGGCACTCAAAGCACCACTCTCAAAACTACCCGTGGGTCCTGCTGTTATCTTCACCTTATAAGGGAAGGAACTGAGATGAGAGTTTGCATTTTCCAGAGTTTCGTGGCTAGGAAGCCCACCCAGACTTAGACCCTACATATTGAAGGCAGTATCTGCCTGGAGCCAGATACTGATCAGTGTTTCTCACACTATTTCCACTGCTGTACATGAAGCTGTGCAGGAGCCACGGGCAGTTTCTAGGTCAAAACCAAAGGTAAAGAACTATAAGGAATGTACTGGGAGTCCCCTTGTGTAGCTATACTTCATTTTTCTCATTATACTTCAGATTTTATTTGCTATTGTACCCGTGTCTTTGTTGCTTTCTTGTTGCTGGAGCAAAACACCTTTTACCTACAATTTAAAGAAAGAAGGAAAGGCTTATTCCAACTCATGGTTCCGCTCCCTGGTCACCCCACTTCAAGGCAGGGAGGGTGTGGTGGAGAAAGCTGCTCACGTTATAGCAGTCAGGAAGCAGAGAGAGAAGAGAGGAGCCTGGAATGCAGAAACATCCTTCCGAGACTCCACTCCAGCGACCTACCACCACCAGGCCCCTCCACCTAACAGCAAGTCAGTTATAACACCCCATGATGCATCCACCTTCTAAACACATGAGGCGTTGGGGGGATAGTGCAGATTTAAGCCCCAGCAGTCCGTGTTTCATATAATAATGAGGTTTGAGTGGAGGGCACAAGAAGATGTACCATGTTTTTCTGTCACTTCCAGTGCTCCCAGAGACCCACCTGCCTACATCTGAGGAACACGGGTCAAACTTTTGGCTCTCAGCAGTCAAACCCAAAGGCCAAGAATGTCCTAAGCTATGCCCCTATCATAGCATTACACAAATTTAGGTACATCAGTAGCTTATTCTTTACTGATTTCATAACTGAAGGAAAAATGTTTCTTAGAAATGAAAAGTTTTAAAATCCAGCTCCCTCAAAAGTGCATGTCACCTGAATGCCCAGGTGACACAGACCACTATAGTTTAGATCTGAATTTCCCTCAAAGTCTCATATGTTAGAGGGCAATTGGATCATGGGGGTGCTATGTTCATGGGTGGATTGATCCATTGATGAGTTCAGTAAGCTGAATGTGCTATTGGAGTTGAGGCACTGGATTTGTGATCTGGAAGGGTGTAGTCTTGCCCCCACCTTCTCCTTTCTTCCTTTTTTCTCTGCTTATTGGCTGCCATGGGTTGAACACCTGTCTTTTCCATGCTCTTCCATTATGCCATTTCTCTGGAATCCAGCCAACTATGGACTGAACACTCTGAAACATGAGCCAAAATAAATTTCTAACCCCTTAGATTGAGGGTATTTTGTCCCAGTGGTGAGAAAATGCCTAATACAGAGCCCCATGTATTTATTCATTCAACTAAATTTACAGAGCTCCGCCATTTGTAATTGGCACTGGGGCTACAGTGGGGGGTCAGTTTGACCTTGAAGGAGCTTAAGGTTTAATGCACATTTGGATGTCAGCATATATCAGATTAGAGTAAGGGCACTGGTTGTGGAAATGGGACTCAGTCTTCCCCCAACCCTCATACCTACTTTTCCCAACCTCCGACGGATTTGTCTGGAAAGGCTGACAGTGTCCACCCATCTTTGCTGAGTGTCTCATTAAAAGATAAAAAAGAATCTGGCTTCTAAAAAACTCCCCCCCTTGAAAACAGTCTATGTTCTTCATTTACTTTGAAAACAAATGCTTCCTAATGACCAAAATATTTAAGTTTGAGCACCAGATAATGAGAACACACAATAATCATTTCCCTCAACATTTTTTTTAATCTAGCAATAATTTCCTTGTCAGCTGAATGTGACTTCTGGTTGTCACAATGACTCTGAGACAATGATTTGGTGCTGGCTGATGGCACTAAGTGGAGTTGCAAAGCTGATGCCAAAACCATGTCAACTTCACTCAGGAGGAAAAGGAAAGGCCCAAGGAACCTCGCTCATGGAGGAAGCAGGCCACGCCACTGCAGTGGGGCACAGACTAGTCACAGCATGTCTCCAGCCTCCTGGTTCATCACTCTCTGTTTGTCGCCATGGATGAGCTTTCTATAGGATTATATAACCCCATGCATCCAGATCCATGATTCTGGAAGGAAAATGAACCTGAAAGAACCTCCAGGAAATCCCCTCCCCAGAGGGCAAATCTGAATAAAATCAGATTGTTTCAGACATTGAAAGATAAATCCAAAGGCAACTCTGCCCTTTGTTTTTTCCGTAAATTTACAGCCTAGGGACTGCCTTTCTCTACCACATAGGTCTGAGTTCTTTTCCAATGAGCTAGATGTAACCTAGGAGTCTTTCTCAACACAGTGTCATATTAATTCATTTTATGTTGCTAACAGCATAATATCTTAGGCTGGGTGAGTTGTAAGGAAAGGAGCATAGATGGCTGTATAAGAAGAGAATCAGAGACAGACTGTCTCCTGTTCTGTGACGCTCTGTCCAGTCTAGGAACTGTGTTAAACAGAAAACCATCAGCAGAGCCTGCACTATGTGTTGGGACTTTGAACTTCTAAAATGATGAGCTACATATAACCTCCAATGGCCCTTCCTTTCTTTCCCTTTCTCCTGGGATATTCTTATATTGAGAGCAATGTTGCTGGAACACTATAAACTTTATTGTATTCAAATAAAGTTAGTTTGTAAAGTCAGTAATTAGGGAGAAAAATATTCAGGATAAAAAATATTGCCCATATCTATTAATTTAAATCATCAGAGTCTGGTCCTTGCCTGGTCAAAGCCAAATATTAGCTTCCTTTGTTTCTCTTGCTTCTGGCCTTCTTTTCCCTACAGCGTTGGAAAGCAAGGCTTAGTTAAAACTGTAATGGATGGAGGGTGTCATATTTTTTACTCTTCTTTCTTGCTAAGCTTCTATGTCAAATTGATTTTATTGTATCCTACTATGTGTCAATCAGTAGGTGAATGCTATGAAAGAGAAAAACATACAGTTTGTATCAATGCTATTGTGACCTAATCAGGATACCTCTCGACAGAGAGGGTGTCACAGCCAGAAGCCTGGCAGCATGACTCAGGAAGAAGTGCAGGGAGCTTGAGGGCCCAGGAGTAGATTCCCGAGCAGCAAGCTGGATGGGGCCTTGCTCAGGAAGGGCAACAGGCACTAACAGCGTCGTCAAGCTGGTAATTATCAGAGTAAGGGAAGGCAAAGGCAGGCTTTTAAATGTGCTCGCATGTGTGCGCGCGCGTGTGTGTACTTCTGTGTGTGTGTGTGTGTGTGTGTGTGTGTGTGTGTGTTTGTGTGTGTGTCTAGAAACAACTGCCTAGCTGATATGTAGAGACAATCTTGGGTGGACAGGAGAATGCAGGTGGGTAGACTTGTTTGAATTCTGTTGCAATAGTCTGGGGGAAAGGCAGTGGTAGTGTGAACCCGGATGAAAAACAAAGACAGAGAGAGGTGATGAGTGATTTAAGACAGAGGTAGACAAACCATAATCCAAAAGCCTGCACCTGTTTTTGTAAATAAACTTTTATTGGAACATAGCTTCATCCATGTGTTTATTGATAGCCAAGGGCTGCTTTTGCCTAATGTGGGTCTGGAGCCTGCAAAAATATTCAGACCGTGGTATCCTGCCGCGATGGTGCTGAAAAGCATATTTATTCACATGTTGGACTACATTCCATGAAAAAATATTTATTTTACATTCTTTTTGAAAACTCTTCCCCTTATTCAATTTAATAGAAAAGATAATATCAAGCACACTGGTTGAAAGTATGTATGTGTGTAGGGGAGGGGGGGAGAGAAAGAGGGGAAGAGAGAGAGAGAGGAGAGAGAGAGAATGTATATATCTGTAATATCTGTATAAATTTTTAATCATTGAAGAACATTGCTTTTTTTTGTAGTACTGGGGATCAAATGTTGGAGCTACACCCCCGGGGTACTGTAATTTTAATTCTGGGCCATAATATCAGTTTCATGGCCAAAACAGTAACAAATTCATATTTTTACCTTTTCTCAAATTTGCACACTATAAGTTCTATATTTTGTTATTTATAAGACCCAATATCATATGTCAGAAATGACTGTCTATATGAACTGATAGAAGGCACTTTTTCTTTTTCAAAGAACCATGTACATGGCAGTAACATGTTCCCCTTGCTATCATTTGAATGCGACCTTCAGAATTCATGTGTTGGAAACTTAATCCCCAGTGCAAGATACTGGGAAGTGGGGCCTCATAGGGAGTGTTTAGTTCAAGGTCCTGCCATACAAGCAGAGAAACCAACCTTACCTGCCAGCACCTTGATCTTGGCCTACCTAGCTGGCACTGTGTGAGAATAAATTTCTTTTCTTTATAAGTTACCCAGTCTCATGTATTCTGTGATGGCAGTGGAAAATGAATGAAGAGACTCTACTTCCAACCCAGGTTAAGTGCTCTCTCTTTGACACTGGACTTTCTGGGCTATATGAGAAGCTTTCTCAGCATGGAGAATTCAAATGGAGATCTAGAGGTTTTACTTGCTTGATTTACATCATTCATAAGCTTTAGTATCTGCATGGTTAGCTACAAAGTAGTGATTAAATGATGAGTGACTGACCAAATATTTCCACTACAATCTTCCTGGAATCTGTTGCTCAGATATGACCATGGCTGAAAACTTACTGTGTGATTTGCAGCTGTTTTGTGTGTACCATCTCTAAACAACCTGCATCCTCATTTGTTTCCTTTCCCAGATAGACTGATAGAAGATATAAAGTCCTCTGTGTTATTATTCACAATTGTCCTTTCTGGGATACTACACAATCTATATTTTCTTTTTTTATTAGGATTAAAACTACACAAGGGTGGAGATTCTTTTGTTTTGGCTGTCTGTGTTCCTGTGCCTCGTGTTTGAGCTGTAGTAGAAACTCAGTAAATAATCTTTGGATGGATGAATGACTACACCATGGTTGCACATTAATCATCTTTCTTTTGGTCAGAGAAAATACAGGACACCTGCAATTTAAAGGAGGAGAGGTTTATTTTGGCTCATGGTTTCAGAGGTTTAGTCTCTGGTTTCCTAGCCACAAGGTGGAAACATGGTAGAAGCATATGATGGAAGAAATCTTGCATCATATCATTCATAAAAGGAAAGAGGCAAACAGGAAGGGGCTGGGTATAAGATGTGCTTTTCAAATGTCTGACCCCAGTGATCCATCTCACCCAATTAGGTCCCACTTTCTAATAAGCCCACTGTGCTATGACCTTCTCAGTGAGTCAGTTCATTGAGTAGGCAGGTGTCCTGCCTCTGCAATAGCTGGTTATTATGATGTACATTGTATAAACCAATCCCCAATTGACAATACATACTGCTTCTGTACTTCCTGCTTGCTTATCCTGTATAAGCCCTAGACCACCAGAGATCAGGGGCTGATATTCTGGGAAGAATCTCCATCAGTGCCCATCAACATAAATAAATCTGCCTCCAAATCCTGGTGTCTCTGCTTGTTGTTGCAGTAGCATGTTGGGTCATAGCTTGAACCTACAAATGTTTTGTTTGAAAAAGAGAGTGAGGTAAAGAGCAACCTTCAATTACACATAGGGCTGGAATCACTGGAGGAAGGTGTTTTTGGATGTCTACTCTTTGCTCACATAGATAGACTGTGCTTTTTGGGGAAGTATTTGAAAAGACGAGTTAGACAAAGGGGCTTGTACATGATGGTCAATTATTGGGAATGAACCCTACTTGTATAATTTGAAATAAGCTGTGCCTCTCAAAGCCTGCACAGTCATCAGTTTTAAATCAAGCTGCACATATACTCTGTCCTGGGAATTTCTCTTTGAAGTTCATCCATGCTAGCCTCTGCTGGATGTTTTCAAGAAGGAGAAGCAACGAGAAAACCATTTTTTATCATATAATAAAAAAAGCTAACTGAGCCATTTAGCAGAAAGGAGGAGAAAGAATTCAAATATAAAGTCAAGGAGGAGAAACAGAGTTTCAGAGATTGTCTAGTTCAAGTTCTCTTTCCTTTTGAAGCTTGTATTAGTGAGGATCCTTTTGGTTGCAAGTGACAGAAACATGACCCAGATTTACATAAGGAAGAAAAAAGGAAGAAACCTGTGTTTTATTTAACAACAAAGTCCAGGAGTGATGCTAGATAGACCTTGATGGAAGGACAGATGTTATATGGTCGATTTTCTCTTTTTCCCAGGGGCTATCCTATGATATATCTAGGCTTTATTCTCTTGCCCTGCAGAGAAGTTTTCTTCATACAAAAAAAAAAAAAAAAGACAACTGCTTGCATCTGTGATTTGCATAGTGTCAACTGTACAAGCTAGAAGGAACAATTCAAGTTGAAAATTCATTTAGAGGCACTTGGCTCACTCCTGGACCCACCACCTTGGCCAGGTGAACGAGCTGTGATGACTGGGCAGGACTTGGGTGAAGACTCAGAGTTCCAGCAGTGACTTGAAGCTCGTGGCCAATGTGGTGGTGAGTAGTTTCCCGAAGGAACAACAGGGAGGGGCTGCACAGACAGAACTAGCACTTCTCTAAGATGCATTTACTCATCCTCATGCAAAGTCCTGTAAAACAGCCTGTGAGCCTATTTCCTTATTTGTTTATGGATGGCCATTCTGCAGCTAACAGCCACTGTGATTTCTGGAAAGCACATCTGAAATTATGTTCTTTCTTTCTGTATAACCTGGTGTGATACGCTGTGTGATATTTTGAAGGTGAAGGAATGTGAAGAATAGAGATGGGGGTCTAATTCCTTGACCTTCCCTTGAAGCAGGTCACTGACCCTCAGCTGAGCGATGTCTTCCCTATACTCAGAGGAAAGCAGCATCCTTATGACCGAAGATAGAAGGACACCAAGGAGAATCAGAATGAACGGGCCTCACTGCTTCCCCCGGTTTACTATTCTGTGCTCAGTTCTCTTTTTGGCTTAGCACATTTCTCCACAACTCTCCATTCTTCAATGAACTTGGCATTAACCACTCAGGTTTACCTAGTTCTTTAGATTCATTTCCTTATGTAGGCCTCTATGTCACATACAAACTATATTAAGTCAATATGTAAATTCTCTTCTTTATCTGTGTTTTATTTCAGAGGCTCAGCAAGAACCTAGACAGTAGAAGGAAAAAATATGTTTTCTCCTTCCTTGTAATGCCCACATGCTTATTTCCAAGCTGTTACTTTACATGGCAAGAAAGACATTGCAGACAAAGTGGTTGGGGCTCAGAAAATGGCATCCCCAAGTATGATGTTCTGATCTGCTGAGCACTTCAAAGGAAAAGAAATGCAAGTCTTTAGGAGCTGCCTTAGAATCAGAGTGGATCTAACCTGGTCCCTACCCCCCCCCCCCCAGATTAGGGAGGAGCTGGCTCTGAAGTTTCCTTACCTGACAGAGATTGTCTTGGATTCCTTCCCTAAAATCTGATTAACAAGTGAAGGTTAATCCTAGAAAAGAAAACTACAGGGTCTTATACGTATTTTCACTAAATACATTTCTGTTCTCTAAAGAGGTCATCTGAGAGACTATCTGCACAATGGCACATCTTTCCTTCATAAGGCAGTGTAACCCTCGCTGTCTAACAATTCATTCTTGCCTATTTCAAAGCCTAGAGGTCATTTGTCCAGGCTGTTGTTCATCCTTGCATGCATTCATTTCTCCTAAAAGTCACTTACCACCCATCTAAAATCACCTGCAGGTTTCTCTCCCCGTTCTCCTCTTCTCAAAGGAGAGGGTCCTGAAGCCTCACTCAGTCTTTGAATTTCTATCTTGTGTGGCTCCATAAATGTTGCATGTCAGTTGTGTGTCTTTCTCCTGCTAATCCATTGTTGCAATATTACAGATCACTCAAATATCAATCTGTAGAGGCAAAGTCTGAACAAGGCATTATTACAGGTCACTCAAATATCAATCTGTAGAGGCAAAGTCTGAACAGAGTTAAGGATCTTGAGACAAAGATTATTATTTTGGAATAGTTGAGTGGACTCAATGTAATCTGAGAGTCATTATAAGAAGGAAGCAGAAGTGCACAGTGGAAAGCATGGTGACATGGAAGCAAAGCTGAAACGATGTGACCAGGAGCCAAGGAATGTCACTAATCTCTACTTACTGGAAGAAGTAGGAATGGTTTCTCCCTGGGATTGTCCAGATAGAACCAGCCTTACTGATGCTTTGGCATTAGCCTGATAAGTCTTATTTCAAATTTCTGACCACAAGAGCTGTAAGATGATAGATTTGTTGTTGTTTTAAGCAATTTGTTACACCAGAAATAAAAAAGGGATATACCCTGTAGTATGATGTCCACTCTTTTGAGATGATACCTAGAAGGGAAATAGCTAGGTCAAATGGAATTTCGAGTTTTAGTCTTTTGAAGAATTACCATACTGATTTTCAAGAGTGGTTGTGTTAGTTTACATTCCAACGAACAGTGTAGAAGGGTTCCTTTTCTGCCCACAGCCTTTCTGGCATTTGTTATTTGATTTCTCAGTGATGGTCATTCTTTCTGGGTAAAGATAGATATTGCATGTGAAGGTATGGACAACTATTTCAAAGAAAACAAGAGACATTTTGGTAGCCACTGTTGATTTCCTGTTGTCTTGTTCCTGTGTTGTTTGCATTGTTCTGATCTGCTTTGTTCTGTTTTGTTTTATTCTCTTTAAAAAAAAAAGATAGAATTGCATTATTGTTTTAATTTGCATTTCTGTAATGGCCAGCGATGTCTAGCATTTCCTCATGTATTTATTACCTGTTTGTACCTCTTCTTGATTGGTTGTTTTATGTGTGAATATGGGGTGATGTTCTTTATATATTCTAGATATGAACCTTCTGTCCGAGGAGTCACAGGCAAAACTTTTTCCCATCCTGTAGACTGTCATTTCCCGCTGTTGGTTGATTCTTTTGCTGTGCAGAAGATTTTTAATTTAATGTGATCCCAACTGCTGATTCTAAGAACTATTTCCTGCACAACAGTTGTTCTGTTCAGGAAGTGCTTGCCTATGCCTATGACTTCAAGAGTTTGACAGCCTCCCTGAGCTGAATGTGGTCCCTAAGTAAGCACTGAGAATATTGTTAGTGCCACAGAGGAGCAGAATTTTAAAATTCAATTTAATTTTAATTAATTTACATCTTAATTTAGAAACTGACACAGTATGAAATTTTTTTTCCATTTAACACAACTTTATTGTGTAAGACTACATTGTACATTGAATGTTAAAAACATTCAAAGGGAGACATGCTTTAATGATGGAGTATACACTAAGTTTTGAAGATTTAATATAAAAATGTAAAATGTCTCACAAATGACATTTAAATTGATTATATATTGAAAATAATACTATATAGGTGAAGGTAAATGAAATATGTAAAATTTATTTCATCTGTCCCTTTTTTGGAAAGTGGAAACTAGAAAAATCTAAAAATTGCATCTATAAAAATTTAAAATCATATTTTTATTGGGCAATTCTCAGGTCTCTAGGTCTGGACTTGTTCCTTCAGCTCACAAAACTGTGCCCTTGGCCTCTGTAAGATTCCGAGCTCCAGTCACATTCAATCCATTCCAGTTTCAATCCAGCCAAAGGGGCTTTGATTAAGACCAGTGACTACATCAAAGGAAGTGAAAAAATTTCTGCCCTCAATTTTGACCTGGAGAAGTTTTGAAATTCTACTCAAATATAAATATGATGGCAAACGATTAGGGTAAAGAATGTAATAACTGACCATTCTCCCTTCCTCTCAACATTTTCAGTCAATGCTTACTTTCTTTAAGGACCTAAGAGCTTGCTTTGAAAGGTATTCTTCTAGACCACTTGGTGCTGTAACTTTGACAGAAGGACCAGATTTTGAAAGGAAATAAACAGCAGCTGACCCTTCTAACTCAATGTGCAGCAACTTGTACTTCTCCTTTGGTTCTTAATAAGATTGCTGGAATCCTTTTATTAGTCCACATTGCTGCGGTTATTTGCACAGCTGTTAATAGCACATTTTTTCTTCATGTTATTTTTGTTTTCTCCAGTTCTGTTTGTCTGGGCAAATTTGGATGCTGACAGTTTATGTACAGCCTGGGATTTAAATGTAGACTTGTCAGTTATTAAAAGCTACAGCATTAACAGCTCATCCTCTTAAGATGGAGTGTTCTTGATACTTTTTTCATTAAAAAAGTAGAATTTGAATGACAAAAGTGACATAAACAACTTAGACTTTATATTACTAATCAAAAGGTAAGTCTCTTTTCTCTGTACTTTTAATTTGAGGATAAAAGAGATTGCAGAGATAAATTTTCCTTTGTGATCATATCTTCAATTATGGAGAGAAATTCTTTAGTTTTCCAATTTACATATTTTATATTTTCTCTACTGTTGTTTTTTCTATACTATTCTTTTGTCTTCTTTTCTCACTATTGCTGTTCGTGAAATACAGATGTGGAGGGAAGTAGATAGTAGATGTTATGTTAGAACATCAGGCACTGACCAACATGGCAGATTTAGCTGGACTTCTTTTTAGTGATACACAGCAGAAAGTGAATCACTTTTAAAAAAAAGTTTGACAAGTAACTCAACTTCATTCACAGAAAATAAATAGCTAGGCAGTCAGGAAATTTTCCTGTCTCATTTTTTTCTCTGGGCTTGGATAATTTTTTTTTTTAAGAAATTAATGAGGGTCAGAGATTTTGAGGAGGTCTAGCAATTATTGCATTAGTTTGAACTATATGTGGAACAACCTGGTGTCTTGAACAATTACCTATCAATGCATTTATAGACTCGAGACTATTCATCTTACTTTGAATACCACTCCACCATGCTGTATCTTCCAGGGTGTATGTGGTCTTATATATATTTTAATGAAACTGTCTCCTGTGAGAGATAATGAACTTAGAATAATTAAGGGTATCATTTTATTCAGCCCATTTCACTAAGGAAGAAGTCATGAATGAGGCATATGTCTTAGAAAGGGAAAGGGCTTGAGTTTTGTGGGGCATATCAAAGTCTTAGGGGAATCATGGAGAATGGAGATGGGTCTTCTCTGAGTTGCTGAGGAAGGTGTCTTAGTTTAGACCATGTCCTGGTCCTTGGTGGTTAGTTTTTCTCAGAACAGAAAGGGCAGAGATTTCTCAACCATTGTGGCTTTCTGAGAGTACTGGCTCAGGAAGAGTTCAGTACTTTCTGTCTTCACTTTTGTTTAGTATATAATTTGTTGCTGGACAACTCAAAAGTGATCAAAAACCTTCAGAGGGGGACAAAGCAGGGTATAAGAATCATTTCTTAAGAATTTTTGTTTGCATTCCTTCAAAACAGTTATATCAACTGTTGCCATGTGGTAGCAAAGGTCAGTTGTAGCATCTTGACAGTCAGGTATATTAAAAGAATATCTAAAATCAGAAAGAACATATTTATAAAAAAAGGTTGTATTACAGTAAAGATCCAGGAACTGAACCTAAGGGAGCCAGTTCAGTGGATTCCAGGAACTTCATGGAAGAAAATCTTCTGATTATGCAGTTATCATTTCTTTTCTTTATTATTTTGTTTTATTGTTGTGGTCAAGGGTTGAAAGGAGGACAATTACATACAGGACACAGAATTTGTAATATTATTGTATGATGGTTACCCAGAGTTAATACAAGAAAGTGCAGGAAATCTGTCCACAACACTGAAGACCTAGAAAATCCAGCTGAGGGCCTGGATCCCACAAGTAATGTCCTGCATGAATCCAGCTGAAGACTTAGAACCCATGACAGTGCCTCCTATGAGTCCAGCTGGAGGTCTAGAGCTCACAACAACGACTCATGCAAGTCTGTTTTATGGATCTGGTTGGGAAAGCCCAAAGGTCAGTGGTGGAAGCTAGAAAGCCTATGCCGGCAGGGTCAAGGAGCTGTGCCAGTAAGTTGAGGGTTCTGCAGTAGAGCCAAGAAGTAACACTCAACACTCAAAATAAGAACCAGGGCTCCACTGAAAATGTCCACAGCCATCCTCAGTGTCAGTGAGGTCTCAAGCTTCTCTGACGATCAGAACAGTTGAGTACGTATCAGGAAGCCAGTGTGACAAACCTCCGGGAGATTAAACAGCATACATCTTCTCCTCCAGAGCCAGAAAGCGATGCTCAAAGTAAGGACCAGAGCTCCTACAAAGTGAAGTGCAGCCACTCTCAGCGACAACGTCCTAACTCCTTCAATGATAATGGCCAAATTCATGTTGGGGAAGCTAGCCATGATGAGCTCCTTTAGGTGAACCAACAGTTCCAACCAACAACAGTTAGAAGAACCCACAATGCCATACTCTTTCTCCCCACGTCTCTATTTATGCTGGCAACTTTCCTCAGGTGGGCCATCTATACTCAGCACCATGCTGATTTAATTCAGCCAGTGTTAAGTTGACCTCCAGTTTTAACCTCATAACATTTATCTCATTATTTAATGTATTTTATTTTATTTTGCCACAGAATCTCACTGTTATCCAGCCTGGCCTGAAACCACTGACCTCAAGGAATCCTACAGTCTCAGCCTCCCGAAGACCTTGGATTAGAGACACATGTCACCACACCCACCACATATAATTTCTTGATGCTATCAGTTGGTGGTGTTGATGTTCTGGATGAGATGGTCCACATTATTACCTCTCATCTAAATGCATACATAACTAGGCTTTCTTAGTGGTTCAGACAGTGGCTTGGGCAGGGAAAATTTTAGTCCTTTGAGGTTTAGCTCTTGGACTTCAGATTTTGGAGACATGTGCCAGCTGCATCTTAGAGTCTGATAGGGATCTGGTAGTCAGTTTTAGTTTGTGGTGAAGCCAAGTATGGCAGGAGGGAGGAACATTGTAAACATTAGTTTAGAGAATTATAGCCAGATACTTGGAGGAAAAAAATCTGTGAGAACTGAAAAATTGAGCAAGACAAAAAGATGTAATCTAATTTCCAGGTAGGTTCCAATAGAAACAAGATTTTTATAGGCCATTAATTTATATACAGAAATCTCTATATGATCAGACCGTAAAACCAAAATCAGTGTCTGAAATCAAGTGAGAACTCAGAATAAATCACATCTGTATTTTACTACCAAGGAACAAGAGTCCAAAGCTCACGGTTGAACTCACTGTTGGGTTCTCAGATTACTAAGCAGGAAGGGAGCAGAAAATGCTCCCAGAACCCTTGTTACCTAGTTGGAATAAGCAGAGAACTGAAGGTGAAGTCCAGTCCTGTCCAAGTCACAGCAAAAACAGGGCAGGCGAAATGCATAGGACAAACTGATCTTATTCATAGGATTGTAACAGGTAGAATACTTACTAGGGAGGATCTTCTCAAATAGTAGAAAGAGAGCATAAGGTTTTACAGAGGCAGACAGCAGAGAGTCTTCCAGAAGCCTAGAGGGAGGAGAAAGACAGATCTCAGCCCAGCCATCAAGGACAGGTATAGGTGGGTGATATCTCAGAGTAGTCTAGAGTAGAGTGGTCTTTTGTAGTTAGCAATTTCTCAGGAGAGAGAGATCCATCATCTCAACATTAGAGAACTCAGACTATGCTCAAGTTCAACATTGTCTCTATTTTCCAAATAGGGTACGTTGACATCGTATTGACAGGGAGTTAAACACAAATACCTGGTGACCAAACAAACGATGTGTTTGCTTACACGTCTTACTGGGTAGATCTCATCACTATATTAGTACTTGACCTTCTCTGTCTTCCAACTTCTCACTGGACTTTTACTTAAAATTCTGGTCTTAAAATCCTTTTAGTTAAGGAGGCAATAAATTCTAATTTGAATCGCCTATGTCAGAAAGTTTTTCTATTTTTTATTTCTTTTTTCAGGAATTTGTACTTATATATTAGGCCTAGCCCCTGGGAAATAGAACTATTACATTGTAAAAACATCACCCCTCTGATGCTTGAAAATACAAAATATTGTTAGAAAACTATGATAATCCTATGTTTTTAAAAATTTATTTATTTAGTTATTTATTTTAGAGACAGGGTCTTGTTATATAGTTCAGACTGACCTCGAACTTGCTATGTAGCCCAGAATAGCCTCAAACTCTCAGCAATCCTCCTGCCTCTGCCTCCTGACTGCTGGGATTACAGACATGTGCCACCAGAACTGATTTACTACTTTTTAAAGACTGACTTAGACTTTGTAAACAAGAGTTAGGAACTGGATTGAAATTGCTAGTAAAATGTCAGCAATTTGGATTAATTAGCAAGATGATAATTTATAATTAATAGAAATTCTGAATTAGAGAATACAGTACTTAAAAGAAACTCACTTTATTACTTTCTGCCACAATGTGTAACTGAAATTCACTGAGGGAACCTATCTAGAAGATCATCTTAGGAGACCTACTTTAATAAGAATTACTTATAATTAGCATAATAATTTCATATGCAGATGATACTTCTAAAGTACTTTAAATTTACTCTTAAGTACTTTATACACTCCCATTTGCCTTCTTATTTACACCTTTAATTTGAGCTTTCAATGAAGAATGACTTCACTAATGAAGTGTCAACTTCAAGCCAGTTCTACAAACTCTGAATTAGCTAACTCAAATCAATAAGATTTTTCACTTTACATACGTTAAACAGTACTATATATAACAAAAATACTGATTCTTAGTGATATAGTAGTGTACTAAAACTCTACTCACATTTAAATTTTGTAGCATTTACATTTACTTGATTTATTATAGGCTGGGAAAGAAACTAAGTTATTGCAAATAATTGCATGTGAAAGCCTTTAAAATTCATACTGTAATTGCCTGTATTATACACTGAATATCTTTATCAGGGACTTTTAAAGGAATAGCACTTTTGAAGACTATTTTCAGAAAATACATCTTTAGTGCCCCAAATCTTAGTTCATATGTAGAATCAGTAGGAGAAAACTGTAACCAACAGCATACAACTAGGCCTTTAAAACAAATGTAAACTAAACATTTAAAAAATGCATATTTTTCCCCAATTTTGCATCAAAAGGGTAAAAGAATATGCAAAATAGCTTCTAATTATAGCTACCTGGGACACTGTATCTTTAATTTAACTCTGAGAGAGAAAACTTTGGACTACTTTGAATTTTTAACATTTTTTCCTATTTGGCAAGCAGCATGGGACACGGTTTTAAAATCTGATTCTTTCTCTATCTACCTTTTGCAGTTTCCAGCTTCTCTCATTTATCTCTAGGGACTTGCAGGCTGTGTTTATGTTATGCCAAAGAGCTGAAGCAAAAGCGAAATTCCAATTCATCACCCAGATGTTTCCAAACTCCATGCAGCCATATTTGGAATTGTATATATAAAATATCCCAGTAATTTATTAATTTTTTTCCCCACCTGGGTGTTTTGGCATTGGATAAGTTTCTGTGTGGCAGTTCTTGGGAATTTCACTTTATGGCCTAGCATAGGGGTTCTTTGCTAATCCGTCTGCTTTAATCTTAAAGAATAGCCAGGTTGGTGTGGGCAGGACGAGGGGTGACAGTTCCCAAATGCCTCGTCAGTGTGACATGGGCACTTTCTCAGAAGTGTGAGGCTCCATGATTGTAAGTTTACTGCGCCCCAGTAGAGAGTGACCAAAGAGAGACAAAGCTAATTTGCCTTTTGTCACGTTAAGAACAAAACGTGTACGTGTATTTATGCATCTATATGTGGATATATACTGTAAATATCTACTTTTTTGTCAGAATAAAAGTTTCAAAAATAGCCATAAAGAAAGTTATAACAATTGAACAGGTAGAGAGATTCTATGAGCTAGAAGGTCTTTTTTGTTTGTTTGTTCGTTTGTTTGTTTTGAAGGTCTTAGATAAAACTTTAGTCTGTTACCTTCCTTCACAGATGAGGAAACCGTGATTAAGACAGGTGAGGTGCCTCACCTGGGCCCAGGAGGCCAGTCAGAAGACCAACTCACACTGGAATGGAGATCTAAAGTTGTGGACTGAATGTCTAACACCAGGGTTTCATTTCTCTATGTTGCTGCTGGGAAAACCTATTAGAATAAGTAAGACTTTTATTACTTTATGTGTCAAATTATGTTAGGATAATTCTCTTATTGAAACTGGCTTGGCAAGTTTTCATTTTGTTTAAATTATACAAAAACTGGCATTTTCTCCCTGCATCCAAACATGCCTCCAAATCAGCACATGTCATACATACTGGTGTCATGTGGAAGCTAATGTGAACACATTCTCTCAGCCCCGGCTGCCTCTGGTGCTGAGTGAGCAGACAAATCAGGCTCGAAGAATGGATGGGGGTGATCTGGATGTGTCTAAAGCACTGCACTATGCCTGGAACACAGCAAAGATTCAGTAAGTGATTTCCAAGATGTTTATTAAGACCTCAAAATTCCATACGGAAAGGAAGGTGATGTTTCCAGGAAGAGCTGGATGGAGAACCTGCATGGGCTATCCATCTTTCACAGTGGAAAACTGCACAGTGACTTGTGATAATGCAGTTGCATCACACAGATTGGCTGAAAAATCTGTCATAGCCAGTGGAAGTCAGCTAGTGAGTCATAGGAGAACAAACTGCTGTGGTTTTACAAAACCCCACTGAGATGTAAACTCCACTGAGATAATGAAATGGATTTTATGATGCTAAGAAAGGAGGAGATGGGGAGAAAAGGAACAGGGAAGCGGACTTTCATATTCAAAGCTAATATTCACTAGCTCTTTGATGGACCATGAGAGGTTTAAAAAAAAAAAGCTGGGTGCGATGGAGTGTACTTTAATTCCAGCTAATTAGGAAGCTGAGACAGAAGGATTGTTTGAGTCCAGGACTTTTAGGCCGGTTTGAATAACACAGTGAGGTCTCATCTAAGGAGGAAATAAGTTAAATAAAATGAGACCAAACACCAACCAACCGAATAAAAAAGTTATCCTTCAAAAACCCAAATTCAACGCAAACAAAACACAAACAAAAACCAAAAATCCTCCCCAGACCTAAAAACCAACACAGCAAGCAACTTTCTAAGCAGTTTCCTGAAACTCTTTTGTTTAAGAATGCAAATATATTTACCATCACTGACAATGGCTTTCGTTGGAATCCAGAGAACCCATGGCAGATTCTCCTGATCACTGACCCCTGAGCTTGTTTACAATGTGTCTCATCATGTCTTTCTGGGCAACATAATGATAAATTATTTTGTTTAGGAAAGTTAAAAAGTTAAAGTCTTGACTAGGGTTGTAGCTCCAAGGTAGAGTGACTTCTTGGCATGTGCAAGGCCCTGAGTTTAGTCCTCAGCATTACACACACACACACACACACACACACACACTAATTAATAATAATAATAACAATAATAATAATAATGATAAAAGAATCTCCCTTCCAGGTGAATTGATTAAGGTCATTCAGGATTCCAGGCGGAGGATATTTTGTTAAAAGGTTTCATTCATCATATGAGGTTATGTGGCAGACGCTCGACATTTGGGAAGAATACATCTTGAGAACATAGAAAGCATACTTTCAGTTAAAAATAGTAGTCAAATACCAACTGAAAAAAAAATGTAAGGGACTTCCTTACATTTGTAGTAAAAATTGTGGTATTTGTATAAGACAAATTGTAAAGTGAAAATAAGTGATATTAAGACAGTCATCCATGAATCAAGTGATAAACTCTTAAATCTTACCCTTGCCTTGCACAAAATTAAAATTCTCATCTGGGTATTTCATTTCTTGTGTGTGAAAAATCACCAGGAACTTGGAACCTTTCTTTCCTCAGGTCTCTGTGAGGTAACCTCTTCAAAGCAGAGTTGGGCATCTGCATTGGTCTCACAAGGACACTACCAGGGTGTCAGGTAGGGCTGGGTCTCATTTGGAGGCTGGGATAGGGAAGGGCTTGTTTTCTTGCTCAGGAGATTTCTGGTGGCTTCCATTCCTTGTGGTTATAAAATTAAAAGCTTCTTATTCCTTTGGCTGGCTCTCTACTGTGGCTGCCGTCAACTCCTGAAGGCTGCCATGTTTTTTGCCATGTGGGCCATTTAAGGCACTGTGCTTATTATAGCCAGCAAAAGGAGAAACACAAAACAGCTGGACTGCACTGCAAATTTATGCAGCCATAACCTGAATACCCAACATGTCACCTCTGCTAATCCCACTGGCTGGAGGGAAGGCACACACCTAAACATGCTGAAGGAGAAAGAACTGCACAAAGGGGTGTCTACTAGGGTATGGGAATGATGGGGCCACCTCTGCCAGTGAGAAGTGACAAATACTATGGTATCTTGTTTTGTCTCTTGAATGGTCACACTTGTCAATGTCAATTCCATAAAAACTGAAGGCCTGTTGTAGTTACCTAACTCTGAGAGTTTTTGTCTTACAGAGTCAATCAACAAAATTTTTTGCACGCCTACCAAACGTCAGGCCAGCTCACCTGGCACATTTGTTCGCATGCCCTTAGTATTCATACTTGCTTAGTCTTTCTCCAGGTACTGTGGCAAAGGAAGATATTTCTTCAAGACTTTCATATCCCTGCTGTTCCCTCCCTTATCACAAGATGACGAAAGGGTCCAAAAGCAAAGGATGTTCCTTTTTAAAAAATTTTTTTTTTATTTTGTAAGTTTTATTTTAAAGAGAATAAAATCAAGCAAAATAAAACAGAATAAAACCAATCAAAACAAAACAGTGTGACACAGGACTTCAGAATAAGATCATAGTAAATCCCAAATGGCTACCATAATATATCTTGTTATCTTTGAAATAACTGCCCATGCCATGCTAATAAAATCAAACAAGACAAAACAGAATAAAACCCAACCAAACGAAACAATGAAAATACAGGGAAGGGGGGATTTTGACTCTTTTTGTCTCTCAGTCTGTGCGCCGAAAGGGGCTGGTGCTTGGTTCTGCTCCTAGCAGCCTGCACACACATGATGCCAACTCGCAGCTTGGCTTCTTGTTGTCTTCTTGTTCTCCTCCCCCTGCAGTCTGCAAATGGTGCTGACTCACAGGAAAGAGCTGGAGTCTAGCTCTCCTCGCAGTGGCCCATGAATGGCACTGACTCCGGATATTCCTTTAGCTTAGTGCCTCTCTCACTGATGTTGTGAGACTTGACATTAGCATACAAAAGAAGAGGTTTTCCAAAAGAAGCAGTTTTTACAAAAGAACTCAGTTTTCTCACAATGTATTCCAGTTCCTGACACAACTGAGAGGTACAAATTGGGATAGTGGATTATAGCACACAGAAAGAGATCAAAGGTAGGAGGGTAACTTGTAGAAATCCATGGGAGATGGAAGCAGGCAGACCCAGTTTATAATCTGATGAAGAACATTATGGCCTACCTGTTCGTTGCTGAAGACCTGTTAATAAGAAGCTGAACTTGGCCCACATGACATTTAGTTACTCAAGCATGACAAAGAGTTGTTTATTCTAATTTTCCCAGATGCTTATAGATGCATACATTCACCCCTTCCCTGCTCAAGGGATAAATATAACAGTCATAGTTATAGTTTTACCCTACATGGTTCTGGAACATTCTTCAGGATGAGAGAAAACTCAGCCTGGTGTGAGGTATTTTAATGTCCTCTCAGGATAGTTCAGATTTCTTGGGAGAAACTCTCAGAACAGAGGAAAGGTAAATTGTTTACATTTGCTTCTTGCCCTACGCCTTTGAGCACAGTACTTGCTATCATGTTAGCATGCTGCAAATTTGTGGGTAACACCGGCAAAACATATGAAGGGGGGCGTCTTCCTATCTCCATACTGGGGATTTATGTAGGCAATCCATATTAGCATTAAAGGGTGTTAGGCGAGTAAAACCCAGCCCTTCAACATGATAATACATAATACACCCCTTAATTTTTAATTCACTCGGGTCTCAATTTTAAAGCATTTTCTTGTAGTTTGTCCTAATTATAATCATTTTTAATGACAGCTTAAAATTTTCATCCAACTGTCTTATCACATACGGTACTTAATTTCTCAAGTGAACAGTTTTACTGTACACCATTCTGGGAATTTTAAGAAGTAAAACATAAAAGGAGAGAAAGTCCTTTGTATGGTGAAACTAGATGTTAATTGTTCTAATATACATAAAGAGACCAAAGCAGTTTCTGGAAGCTGGGGCTGGCCTTCCTGCAGAGACTTCTCAAACCCCTTTCAAGGGAGATTCATAAAACCCCAGGGGAAAGGAGAAGAAAAGAATTTTTCCAGTTTTGTTGGGTCCTGCCAAAAATCAGAACTGAGACTGAATATTCATTGTTGTATTCTACATGTTGAATAGATGAGTCTTGTTTGTTCAGACGAATATAGTGACTACCCAGCTCCAGAAAATAATGTGCTGGCTACCTTGGCCAGACCACCCTTGAACCCATTTATTTCTGAGGTTCTTTGAAGCACTATGAATTTTATAACAATTGCACACAATTTCTTTTATTATTTATTTATTTATTTATTTGTGTGTGTGTGTGTGTGTGTAAAGGAAAGAAACACAAAAAACTGCAACTCCACAAAGCAGAGACTCTGCCAAGTCACCACAGCTCCTGGCACAAGGGTCACGCCAATCTTCCTTTTCATCAAAATATAATAATTACACATATTTATGGAGTACAGTGTGATCATTTGATATATGTGCATGATGGATAATGATCAAATTGAGGTCATTAGCATTGCCCTGTCCTTGGACATTTATCACTTATTTCTGTTGGAAAGCATCAAACTTCTCTTTTCTAGTTCTTTCTAGAATCTGTAGGAAGTTGTGAACTGTAGTCGCCCTATGAAGCTCACAACTTTCAATCAGTGAGGCAGGGCATGGCAGTAGCAATGCTCTCTTTAGGACAGATAGTCAAGTAATGTGCTAAATTAACTGCTAAGCTGGGAGCAGATCTTGTCTTTTCTACTTTTTAAAAAGAACTGTTCTGGGAACTCCTGAGTTTTGTTATGTCTTGGTCACTTATTGTTTTTGGAGGAACTGGGAGTCTCCAAGAATACATAGTGGGCAAACTGAAGTGGTCTATATTTTGTTTTGTCTGGTCAAAATTCCATTTAGCTTTATTTGCCTTCAGTGTACTTGCTTCACTCCGCAGATGGGCACTAATGGGAATGAGAAAGCATACCTTAGCTTGCTGTGGTTAACTATGAGAACATACTGGAAACAACAAAAGAGAAATTGGAAAGTGAGACATTTACTTTATCCAAAGTGTACTGTAGAAGCAACCACATTCCACACAATCTGTGAGGCAGGAGCTCATAAACTATGGTATATATTGTAGGCAGCTGGGCATACAGGGCTGGGGGTGGATGCTTACCAAGAATGTACATTCTGACATAACATTTCCAAATATCTAGATCCAGTCACACTTACGGGGTAGTTTTAAATAAGAACCTGGTAAGATTCCAGAGTAAAATGTGAAGAGGGCTGTGGAGATCAGAAATCTAGTTTCTTTGGTAGAACTTGGATTGGTTCATAGAAACCAAATCAAACATCAAAACAAAACAAAACAAAACAAAAACAAAACAAACCCTAGTAACAATGCATTTTCCCTCAAGTAAATGCTTCTCTGTCTTCATGAGCAAGCAATTTGTTCTGTAATAGAAACATACCTAATAATAGATTTTTTACACATACACAAATGTTTCCTATGCACATACAAGCATGTTAAGACTTCTGTGTAAACTGTCTGCTAGTGAATATTAGTATGATCTCTCAACAGGAGTTTGCTATTGAAAGCAAAGTTTGAAGCAAAATCTGACTGAGGTTTGACCCTCAACAGTTTGGGTGTAGCCAGATCTCATGTAACTACTGGGGAAAAGCAGCCCTTTCCTCTCCCCCACCAGTTACTCCTGCGGGCTTCTGTTCCAGATGGCAGAGAAACACAAACGCTATTTCCGTGCTCGTGCGGTCTGTCTTCACTTCCTTTTGGGAAAGTCCCAGGTTTTTCTGGGTGGCATGTGTAGGGCTCACATTTGGCCATGTGTGTGGGTGCTATACATTGTCCACCCAGACATTAACTGGCATTGTCCCAGAGGCCTCTAGGGTTTGCAGTGTAACAATTTGAGCCCATTTGTTCAAATAAGTTTACTCCAATCCTGTGCCAGATGGAAAGAAGGATGCAGGCACAAACATTTCTTTTTTTCTTTTCTTTTCTTTTTTCTTTTCTTCTTTTCTTTTCTTTCTTTCATTTTCTTCTTTCTCCCCCCCCCCTTCTGTCTGTCAGACTCTCTGTCTTTCTGGATGCGTCGCTCCCATCTCTGTGCATGCACAGTCTCTTCTGACTTCTTTGTGAGAAAGGAGCAGGTTTTCTCAAGTGTTATGTGTAGGGCCAATGTCAAGACCAACACTGCTGCTTTCTGAGGCCAAAGATCAGCCTTACGAGCACACCAGCCACTTCCCAAATGGCGCATGGCATGGAGTAGGGCTGAGGTTTGGTGACAGAGTGGAAGTTACTTCTTTTTTTTTGGCTGAGCTCACCTGGGGAATAAAATCTAAAAAGCAAAGGCCACCTGTGGCTGAGCTCATAGCCACCAAGGCAGTGGCCCTGTAAGTCCATATCCCTTTTCCAGCCAGACTGGCTAAGACATTCCAGAGCCCTCCAAGCGGAGGAGAAACTGCAACCTCTGTAAATACTGGAGGGTAAAAATCACTGCCAAATTAGTAGCTTCCAAATATCATTTTCAATAAAAACTTCATGATAAAAAGCATGTTAATACCCAATGGTTAGTGGGTTTTATGATGGTGTTAAACCATTTGTGCGGAGGCTCCACAGTGGATGCTGTTTCCTCACTGGAGAAAGAAATTGGCTGCGAGTGCTAGGTTTGTGCGCTTTCACTGTTGCTATAAAATCAGCCCCAGGAGAATTTTAAGTCGTCTTGAATTGCTTTTCAGCACAGTCTAAGGAAGTAAAAGTTCTAAAACTGCCTGGTCACAGACAAATCACTTAAAAGCCAGCTTTGTACTGGCAAAGTCGGGCTATAGGAAGTGTTTCAAAAGCAGAATATAACAATACAAAAGCTAAGTATTGCTATTTATTTAACAAATGAAGCCAGGCTGCCGTTGAAACTAAGAGCCTCCAGGAACTCTTTAAGGTCATGTGAAATGCCAGATCCTTGCTGAAACAGACGTCCTGCTATAACGGGTGGTAGTGTTTACACACGGATGTTGTGGCTGGTGAGCTTGTTTATCAACAGATGCATAGGCACATATTCTCTATTCAATAACAGCTCACTAAGCCATTGCAAGTTGGTTCAAAATAATAGCTAATATGAAGCTATTCTCCAGATGGCCAGCACCGTTGCATTTTGCAATGAAAAAAATGTAGGATAATCAAAAGTAGCACAATTAGAAGAATCTAGATTTATGTTAATGCAACCCTCATATCATATACTGAGAGGTAAACTAACCAGACGCAGTTGCATGTTAAATACACACTGTGTATACATTGTTTTTAAAAGTGGAGTGAGGCCGGATCAAAAGCATTGCCATAAACGGTGGGTGGCATTCTTCTGGTAGGACTTGTTTGATGGCATTGAACTAGTGAGTGCTAATCTGTTCTTTCCACTATATATGAGCTCCTGCAGGACAGACATGGTGTGAGTTTATCTTTCTTCTCTTTGTTCACTGGCTCCAGAGGTGCTGTTCTGAACCTAAACATGTTCAGTAATTACTGAATGTCATAATATTGATATGGTGGCATATTTCCAGCTTTCACAGAGGGTATGATTCCATTTCATCTGTTGGTTAAGAAGATACAAATGATAATTTAAAAATATTTCTACCAAATCAAATGAAACTGGAGGGCTGTTTTTGATTGGTTGATGGTAAGACTTTCAATCCAGGAATCTATTTAGAAATGGTCCCTTGTAGGCCACCTGGCATGATGCCACATGCTGTGATGCTTCCTGGCTTATGTGGAACAGCCCTTGGGTGAGCTATCCCCAGGTATTTCAGACAACCTGCCCTCCCCAAATGCAACAAAGACGAGGATTGTCAAAACCAGGGAAGACATTTGAGAAATGATAAACAATCCTGAGGATTTGAGTATTTATTCTAGGCTGCTTATGATGACATATTTTTATAACACTTGTCTGGGTGCCAGGAAATGGCAGGATGGAAAATCACATTCCCCAAATAAGTGAAGGGTGTGTCACCCCCAACCACTTCCATCCCCAGCAAACTAGTGATAACTCAGAAAGAGAGTTTAAAGGTGCAAAAGGGATTTATTTCCTCTCAAAATGTCTTTTAGTAACCTTATGTTCCAAAAAAGCCATCTTTTTCTCTTTCCTTTTTTTTTAAAATTAAATAGTCTGCTTTCAGTGTTTGTTAATTTGTGATCTTTAGAAATGTCTCTTGTGTTTTCAGGCCTTCTGTGTACCTTTAGTGAGGAAAGTTTTTGTGCTTACTTCATTTGCATCCTTTCTTATTTGCCAGATAGGATCTTCTGTAAAAAGAAAAATAAATAAATAAATAAATAAATAAATAAATAAAATACACACTTTAAGAAGCAAGCAAGCAAAAAAAGAATTTTCTGTTTCAGTTATGAAACACTTAAATTTGATAATTTATGGGTCAAATGAAAAGACACGAGGAAAGGAAAAAGTCAGATTCTTCTCATGTTCCTTCACATTGTGGCTCATAGAGTTATTCACTGAAAGGTCAATTTAGTCTTTTTTAAAAATTTATTTATTTTTGTTAAAGTACAACTTGAAATTGGGACTCCAGTAAGAACCCTGTATGCTTTCTAAGCACATTGCTACTTCTCATTGTAAAAGAACCCAGTGTGGAATTTAAACACTACACCAATTAGAAATGGTCATTAAAGTATCACCTGAGATACTTGTATGTTATCCCTTCAAGTAATTAAATTTACATATGGACGTGAAAAGCTGCCACAGAAAGAGAAAAACAGTTTGTGTAAAAACCAGGGCTTGGGAAGTAATTCCTCCTCTCAAAAAATTAGACTTCCCATAGCAGTGGAACTTTAATGCTGGCTTCATCCTGCTCAAGTAAGAGAACATTATTAGTGACAAGTAAAACCAGGAGATTTGCAATTATGACTTTGTTCAGTTAGAGGTTGAAAAGTGCAGACAATTTATGCCAAGTCCATCTGATTTGCTGCATATTCTGATATTATTAGTAGATGTGGCTTTCACATTATCTGGAATTTGCATGAAGTATGCATAGCTCTAGGGAAGAGAGTAGAACTGTGTTTCAATGACCAAATATAAGTGCATAACTTCAGAATTAAAAAAAAAAGGGAAACTGGTTTTTTCATAGCTAAGGGAAACTATTTGAGGGTTTATTAGGGCTATCAGAGATGACACCCCTCAGCAGGCAGCCATTTTAGTCTTCCTGAACCTCCGACTATGAACCTCTGGAGAAGATGTAGATGTTGTGGGATCCAAGCAGAGCACGCTCAAAACTGCTTGGAATAGCACCTGTACAGTCCCACAGTTACCCTCAGGCGGTCCTGGATGCATTCTGATATTCTGCTATTGCCATCTTGAAATTCTTACTGCTTAGCTCTTTGAACCTGTATTTTGTGATATCTAGTAGCACAGTGGAACTTGCACATGAACAGAGGAGATGCAGGTAGCATATGTTTCAGTTTTCTCTTGGTCACCTTAACTACACATCACCTCTAATGGCCCTGAATATAGAATTTTGGTGGCTCCATAATCACTGGAGTTCATATGGCTCAAAATGAGTATAAAGTGATTGTGCAATGGAAGTTCTGAGTTCGACAGTGTTGACGGAGTTTGAGTCTATAAGTTAGATTTGTGCCAGTGCTTGTGAGGCAGGATGGGAAAGTAGATGTAAATTATTAATCTCAGGATGTACGCTCAGAAAAGTTCTCAAAACCTACCTGGGGACATCTGAGAACTTGAACAGGTTTTCCATTGGATGACCTGGAAATGATGGGAAATATAAAAGAAGGACAGTTGTCATTGAGCATTTGCTATCAGGTCTCTTTGTGATGGCCCACCCTATGCTGTAGTGTGTTTTTAAATTTTTTTCTCCATTTTTTTCCTACTTTTATTTGTTTCAAACTCGCGTTACAGAGCCTGTTTTTTCTACCTGTGATAAATGTAAAACTCTGCCACTGTTTTTGCTTGTTCTGTTCAATTCTTTGTCCAGGAGAGAAAGAACCTAAAAATCACCTCTAACAGGTGACTCTATCACCCCAAAGCCTGGTAACACTTGTGCTATTCTGATGAGACTTAAAATGAATACATAAGAGCCACGAAATACAAGTTATGTAATTTCACTGAGTACCTATATGAGTTCAATGTATATTCTTACATTTGCATTTAAAACAGGAAGAGCAAAATAGAGAACATGAATAAGAGAGAGCTTGGAAGAAAGGAAAAGTTTCATATTTTATTATGCATACATGCGGTATGGCTGAGAAGTACCATAAATGTTTAGATTAAAAATGTTGATTACAGTAAAAGACATGTTGCCATTAATTGTACTCAACATACTGTACATGTACATTTTTCCCACTCATTCCTGGTTTTGGAGGAAGGAATTTTGAATTTTCATTTTGCACTGAGCCCTGAAAATTATGTAGCTGGTCTTGGGTTGGTTAGGAAAAGAGAATCCACACTTGCTATTTGAATAGCAATTGTTAAAGATAGAAAATCAGATGAACAGATATTGATGAGTTGAAAGGATATGAGGGGCCATGGAGGTGATGGTCCATGCAGGCAATAGCTATCACTTTTATGGCAGGGAAGACCGAGGCGTCTTCAGCAACTAGGAGCTCAGGAGCAGGAGCCCAGGTATAGAAAGGGGATAGACTGGGTGATGCTGGAATGCCAGGAACTCAAAGGAGTAACTGCACTCAGCTAGATCAGAGCTCTGAAGAGGTGACATTGCCTGCTTGTGCTGGAATCTTTGAGAGGTGCAGCGAGGCCAACTGCTGACGTGGAAAAGAAGGTACTAAGGAAAGGGGTGAGACCTTTCTGCCTTCTAGATTACCCTAAGTGCTCCCTCCTGGCCAGTCCTAGGAGTAATTCAGGTATTAAAGGGCAAATACAGTTGGCAGAGTCCTGGGGGCAGCATTGCACTGCAGGGTAGAAGACAAAGCTGAGAGGCTATCTTGGTCCCCAGCACATAACTATGTTAGCAGCTCTAGGTTATTTAGAACCTGTCACAGAGCTCTGTTTTCATTGGTGACCACATGCAGTCCTGCAAATACCATTCTGAGAATTCAAAGAGAAATAAACCATGGAAGCAACACTTTGCTTGTACAGGGTTGGACAGGTGTTTCATCCAGGTTAGTCACTTCTGGCCACAGTGACTTTTGTTCCCTTCCATGAACATGAGCAGCTCATTCCCATGTCAGAGAATCCCCAGGTCTGGAGAGTTCTTCTCCTAGACATCCTGATGGCAAGCGTCTCACTCTTTAACTTTCACCCCAAATCTTTCCCCTCCTGAGAGAGCTTTTCTGACCTCAAATTTAAATTGATATGTTCCTGCTCTCCCTGAACAATCTCTAGCTCATTACACTCCTTTGTGTTGGCTGATTATCAGGGTGTCTGATAGCTTATTTAGTGTCTTCCTCATATCAGAGCATCAACTTCAGGGGAAAAAAAGTGCCTATCCTTTTCAGCAGGTAAAAGATACCTGGCACAGGGTAGGTACCAAAGAAAGCACTTTTGTAAATAAAAATTTAAATAAATAATTCTATAACAAATAATTTCAATAATTAATATTATTGTGTGACAATATAGGGTATAGCTGGGAATGTGGTACTTTGCCAAAATGATTTCTATCTTTTATGACCATAGAGAATTCTCTACTTCTTTTTAATGACTATAGGATTACTCACATTCATCTCTTTGAAATTTCCTATTCGAGAAGGATGTGTGTATGTGTGTGTGTGTGTAGTTCTAGAGCTTTGGTGACACAATTGAAGAGGCTAAGAATCAAGAATGTTTTCTGAACAACCAAAACATCCAACTGAATGGATACACAAAGCATGGAATACCATATAGTGGAATATTATTTGGGCACAATAAAGGAATGAAGTACTGATCCACATGCTACAACAGGGATGAACCTGGAAAATATTATGCTGAATAAAAGAAGCCGGTCACAGCAGACCATGTATTATACAATTCTAATTATATGAAATACCCAGAATCAGTAAATCTAAGACAGTTTAGACTACTGGTTGCTAAGCACAGGGGAAGGGGAGGATGGTGGTCATGGAAGAGGAGAATAATGGCTAAGAGTACAAAATTTCTTTTTAAGGTGATGAAATTTTTCTAAAATTGATTGTGGTATTGATTGCCCATTTCTGTATTTTAGAAAGCACTGAACCTTTAAAGAAATCACTGACCCTTTAAAGGGGTCAATTGTAAGGTATGTAAGTTAAAACTCAATTAAGCAATTGTTTAAAATACTGTCTGGTAGAAATGGTAAATGAAAAATACAAGCTTATATTTTCTCTGACCCTATACATCCTAGAAAGACAAACTATGGCTCATGGTCCTAATCTAGCCTGTTGCCTGTTAGCCTGTTTTTTGTAAATGAAGTTACCCTGGAATGTAGCAAGTCTCACTTGTTTGTGTATTGTCTATGACAGCTTTCTTACTAAAAGGCTGCAACAGAGACTTTAGGTCCGTGGGGCCTAAAATGTTTATTCTCTGGTCCTTTAACAGAAGATGTCTGCCACCCCTGCTTTAGAAGGAAAAGACAGGCAGGCAGATAATAGTAATATTATTGAAAGAGCAAATACTAGTCATGCTAAATGCCACACAGCATATTAAAACAGCATATGTTGGAAATGGCCACCTGGAAGAGTTCCTGAGAAAAAGCAACCTTGTTGTGAGTGTTTCTTTCTCTTGTAATCACACTGTTTCCAGAATTATTCCGTTTCATTGCTCTTGAGACCTCACCAATTACAAGAAGCACCATTGCTAGAACTACTGAGAGAAAATATGCTTTAATTGAAATATAACACGAGGCATTCTTACTGCCTAGAACTTCTATTTTACCTTTATTGAATGAGCTCTTTCAGGTTCATTCAATGGATATTTTTCATACACCAGTTTTTGCACACAGATGTAGGGAGCAATGAGCTGTGGGAATACACAAAGAGAGGAACCCCCACCCCCTTATAGAAAGAAGGTCTATGCTTTATTTCCTGGCTCTTGTTTTTATCATTTCTCTTGTTTTCTGCTTTGTTTTCCACCCTTTTTATATCAGATCATCTGCCCTGTCCAAAAGCTTCATGTTTCCCCTTCATTTAACCATCTCTGCACATGTCCCAACCCAGTGGTAAGCTAAAATCACTCACAGGAAAAAAATATGAAAAGTATGTGAGCTGGACACAGTGAAGAATGGTACTGGGAGCATGCAGAGGCCAAGCCAAAAACAAATTCATGCAGAATGTGACAGTAGCAGTGCTAGAGTAGCTGAGGCTGTTGGGTGATGTCTGTATGTCTGTGACCAGATCGTAATGCCTGGAGACATTCTTATGCAGATATACTATAAAGCTTCCAATTCTAATTTGTTGAGGAATATCCGTACTAATTGCCAGAATAGCTGCACCAGTCTACACTCCCATCAACAGTGGAGAAAGGTTGCTTTTCCCCACAGCCCAGGTAGCATTTGTTATTGGTTTATTTCTTGATAATAGCCATTCTTTCTGGGATGAGGTGAAATCTCAGTGTTGTTTTAATTTGCACCTCTCAAATGACCAGTGATGTTGAACATTTTTTCATATATTTATTTGGTGTTTGTGTTTATTCATCTCAGAAATGTGTTTTCATTTCAGATGCCCATTTTTGGATTGGTCTTTGAATTTGGGAGGACTGATTTTTTTGAGTTCTTTAATGTTCTCAGTAGTAATCATTTGTCTGAGGAAAAACATTTTTTCCCACTTGGTGGGTTGTCTTTTCACTCTGTTGGTAGTTTTTTTTGCTGTGCAAAAGCTTTTTAATAAGATGAGATCCCAGTTGTTGATTCACTGTGATAGTTCCTGTGTGATCAGGGTTTTATTCATAAATTCTTTGCCTACACCAGTGTCTTCAAGATTTTTACCTATTCCATCTTCCAGCAGATTTAAAGTTTTTGCTTTAATATTTAGATCTTTGATCCATTCCAAATTCAATTTAGTGCATGGTGAAAGATACGAGTCCAGTTTTAATCTTCAGCATGTGTAGAGCCAGTTTTTGCAGCACCATTTATTAAAGAGGCTGTCTTTCTTCCAGTAGATGTGTTTGGCACCTTTGTCAAAGATAAGGTGGCTTAGGATGTCTGGAGTTGTTTATGCATCATCTAATCTGTTCAGTTGATTTTCAGGTCTTTTTAAAATTTTTTTATTTTATATATATATATCTATATTTTTTATCAGTACTAGGCTGTTTTTATCACAATAGCTTTATAGTATAATTTCAATTGAGGGATTGTAATGCCCCATCTTGACTTTGTTGCCCAAAATTTCCTTTGCTTGTCTAGGCCTCTTCAGGTTCCAGATGAATTAAAATTCTCTAATTCTGTGAGGTATGCTATTGGAATTTTGATTGGAATTGCAATAAATTTGTATAACAGTTTTGGAAGTATGGCACTTTTTACTCTATTGGTTCTTCCCCCTCCAAGAGTAAGACATATCTTTACATTTTCTAATATCCTCTTCCATGTCCTTTTCCAGAGTACTGTAGTTTTCAATGTAGAGGTATTTTACACCCTTTGTTAGATAGATTCCTATGTATTTCATTTCTTTGGATGCTATTGTGAAACGTATTGTTTACCTAATTTCTCTCTAAGTTAATTTATTATTAGTGTACAGGAAGGCCACTGATTTTTGAGTGTTGACTTTGTATCCAGCTATGATAGTAAATTTGCTTATTAAATCTAGTAGTTTTTTTTAGTGGAGTTTTTGGAGTCTTCTATTAGAGTATTATGTAATCTGCAAATAGTGATACTTTAACTTCTTCATTTCCTATCTTTATTTCTTTTATTTCTTTCTCTTGTCTAATTTCTCTGGCTAAGAGATTTATTTCTTTCTCTTGTCTAATTTCTTCAGGACTATATTGAATAAGAGTGGAGGCAGTGGCATACTTGTCTTGTTTTGATTTTAAAGTGAAAGTTTTCAGTTTTTGTCCATTTAGTATGATGTTGACTGTTGGATTGTCATAGATGGCTTTTATCAGATTGAGACAAAGACCATCTATTCCAGTGTTCTGTAGGGGTTTTTATCATGAATGGGTGTTGGTAAATTGTAACATTTTAAAATATAGTCTTTCTATATTTTCATGATTTTTTTGATTAAAAAATCTATTTAGCACCTATAATCATTGTCCCTATTATGGTACTTATAAGTTGTTTTACACTCATTCTTGTGTTGTGAGAAATGCTCACTTGTGTATATACATGCTAGCCTGAATACATCAGTTTCCATTGCAGTTATTTGGAAGATTCAGATCAGATTCAGAGTTTTTTCAGAGTCCACCTAGTATGTATTTAACAAATGCATAACATCCTCAAATAGGAAAATATGCTTTTAAGTGAGTATTCTAAAGAAATTATTTGCAGTAGAGTTAGCACCACGCTAATTTTTCTTGAAGGAAAATTTCTATTTGGTGTATTTTAACAAACAGAAATAAGGTTCAGAAGACTCTCAGAGAGGACAGGAAGAAACTTGTTTGGGATTAAAGGGTTTCCAAAGAGCTCAGTAGAGTAGATTTGTCAGTGTCAGTATTTTTGAAAGGTGGAAGAAAGAAGGAAGAGAAGGAATGAAGGCAAGAATAGTGAAAGGCTGGATTGTAAACCAAATGGATTTTTAAAAAACAAAACTACATATTACAGAATTAGATATTTTTAAAATGAGCACAATAGCCATGGTTTAAAAATATTATATATTCCTAATCTCCCAGGCTTTGAAATCTTCTTATAATAAAATTCTCTGAGAAGGAAAATTTCCAAATGGCAAAGTAGCTAGTAGAGATCAAGGCTTGGGCTTGTCTTAGACACCTGTTAGCACACACATGTGTGGTCTTAGCAAGATTTCCCAGTGCCACTGTGCACACTTCCGAGAAGCATCAATTAAAGCATCAATTTGTTCCTTAGACAGTAAAATAAAGGAGACAAGATCGCACATCTAGGACAGGATTAACTGTTTAGGGTCTCAAATCAGACCACTGTTGAGTCACACAGCTAAGTATCAGATACCTGCTCCGCTCCTTACGAGCTCTTGGCCTTAGGTAGCTTACGAGCCAGGTCCTGGGCAGTAGGTTTACTTATGCCTCATAGATTGTTGGGAAGATTAAATGATACTGAATGTGGAGCTCTTAGCACAGGGGTTGGCACCTAATAAACAATAAACTCTGGGATCCCATGAAGAAGAGCTCTTTTATTTAACTATAAGATAAAATTTTCTTCCTCTTGAATCTGTAGATTCTGCTAACAAAAATTATAAAGGTATATGTTATCTCACAGCAGAACTCTACCTTCTCCCACCTTTTTTTTTTATTTCACGAGTTTCCTAGCTATCTGAGTGCTAACAAAAGCTTCATTTGATCCATGCCTTAAATCCATTTCCCTGCTGAAAAACAAACAAAAACCAACAGTGTCCTACTCCAAAACAAAACAAAACGACAGAAAATGAAGGCATTTCCATAGCAAAGAATAATGAACACATCAAGAAAGGTAATTTCTGTCACGGGCTAGGTGGCCTTCGAGCAGGTGGCAGCAGGGGCCATGCTGGTATTAACTTCATAAGAGTAGATAAGTCAGCAGGAGCTACTCAATCACTTGACAGAGTCAATTCAGAAGGCATCTGAAATGCCTGGCTTTAAAGATAATCATGTTAAGAATCAAAAAGGGCCTAATGTTTGAGTCATGCCTTTCAAATGCAACAAATCATTATACCTGTCAAGATTTATGGATAGATGTATTTATGTTGACACTGGACCACTAATACTTTGACAAATGAGAGACCTTGACATATACAACAGATATGTCCAAGTCTATTTCCCCATTCAAAAAGAGGGATGAAGCAGTAGATTATGACAAGCTTATGGTAAAAAGTGGGTTGGTCTGGCTCCAGGGGTCTCTGCTGCGCGGCTCCTCCACTGAGCATTGCCCTTCTCACAAACAGTGTCCAACACAGAGTCACTTATACTCATGAAGAAGATCAGAAATAGCTGATATGAAGGTGTAATACAACATGGGACTCCCATGGATTCCCTGTGCACAAAAATGGTGATTTCTCAGGCTCCAAAGGATTATTTGTGTGCCTCTGAGAAAGAAGCAGGAAAATTTGATGAGCAGCAGCTAAGCATTTGAGTGTCTTGGTGCCACAGTGGTCTCAGCTTCCAAGTTTATTAAGGAGGCTAATTGCTTTCAGTGAATTAAAGTTAGGGCTTGATTCATACTCAGATACCTGGAAGAAATTTGCTTAGGAAAAAAATACCATCCATAAAGGAACAACTAGATTTATGATCTATCATCAGGAATTTGATAAACTCACAGTGGTCAAAAGGGACTGTAGTAGGACTGATTTATGGGACAGGATCCTTAATATTAGAAAAAGAGACTTTTGGTAATGCAACTTATTTTTTCTTACTTGTGCTTGGACAGTGTCTCTTGCATCTTTGTACAAACTCACACTCCTTGCCTTATCCAATCTATAATAATTTAGCCCATGGATTAAAAGAAAGGATCTTTCTATCTTCAAACAACTCAACATGAATGAAGGCTTTGCCAGGAGGAAACAAGAGACTTGAATGCAGGCAGTGAGCTTCTCCATAGGAACAGAGATTGGATATTGGGTATTACTTGCAGAGAGGGCAAACTTGGCACTCCTGAGTGAGAGGTCCTCATAAAGTACAGCATAGCATGGGTGGAAAATAAGAGCTCAGCCAGTATGTGTTCCACTGGTGCACAAATGCACATACACCTGATGAATTCAGATGTGACTATGGAAAATAGGAGCATAAGAGGAGTTCTGCAGGATACAGACAACAACTATGTCAAAATTCACTCATTCAAAAATATTTATGAACACATGCTGGGCTCCAAGCACTGTGGTAAGCCGCAGAGATACACGGGTGACCTACTTGCCCTCAGGAGTTTACATTGAAGCTGTGAGTGGTATAAGAGCAAGGAACATCAAACAGGAAACACAGGCAAGTAAGCAAGATAAGTGCAGAGGAAGATAACATTGTATGAAAATAACCACTCGTGGGATGGAGAGTCACTTGGAGGACCGAGCTACTCTAGACAGAAAGCTTAAGGAAAGGTTTATGATAAGGTGACTAAGGAAAAAGACCTGAGGGGTGAGAATGAAAGAGCTCTTCTAAAGCCTGTGTTAGTTGAAGGCTCTGAGAAGATGAACATTTGGCTTCTTGAGGAAAGGAGAGGAAGTTGATCATGATGGAGTAGGTAGAGTGGGTTTAAGATAAAAGTGGTGAAGAAGATACGCTGAAGAGGTTTAAACTTAGGAGTGATGTCCTCCGACTTTAATAAAAGCACAGACTTTGTCTGTGAAGGACTGCCTACAAAGTGGTAAGAATGAGTACAGGGAAATATGTTAAGCCTATCTAGTAATTCAGGCAAGATTATGGCAGCTTGGAACATGTGGACACCATGCAGATGGAGATTTGGGATTGATCTGGGAGTCAAAGCAGACTATAATTCCATAGTCAGTTTCTTCTGCTGTTTGCATTTCCCCCCTACCACACACCTAAGATTTATCTGGAGATTAATGAAATGGTACCCACACGGTGCTTTGAATTCCTTGGAGGGAAGCAAAGCATTATTATTATTTTCTTTACTCATATTATGAATTTATTAACTTTTACCTCCTATATTGAGGTAGGTATTTCACTGACAGCTGGGGTCTCATTTAGCTAACCAGGTGCCCATGTTAAACAAAGGTTATATTATTATTGAAGCTATTATTAGAAAAATATAATAGCTCATGTTGAATACCAATAACAAAACCTAATTTCATATAACTCCCACAGGCAGCTTTAGTTATGGGGTAGAGGTAGGTGTGCTCGCTGGGAGTGTTACTGATACCCAATGTCTTCTTTTCTTACCAGCTTTAAAGGGGTTTGGAATCTTGAGTGAGTCTAGATCAATTCATTCTGAATGACCACTTTGCACAGTGGTGCAAAGCAAAACTTTCTCCAGAATTTTCAGTTAATCTCTCAAGGCAGTGAAGACCAACATGTTGCCAGGGGAGCGGGTGGGGGTGGTGGAGGGACACAGATTGCCTGATCTTGAAGAAGTAATAAACCCAGGAAATCTGGTTACAGGAGCAAAGCAATTTTGGAATAGTTTATGATTAAATTTAAGAAAACACAATGAAGGTAGTAAGAATACACATGAATAACTTTTTTATAGATTGGATACGGACAAAATTAGAGTTAATATTAATATTACCTGATAGTATTCTAATAAACTGCCACAATCTAAGGCTCTCATTCTCCAAAATCAGATCATATTTGGTATAAAATTCATGAAGTTCTATGACCATCACTTAATAATTGTTTTTTTTAAAGTTTATTTAAACCCATAAACAGAGTAATGCGGCTTACATGAGGAAACTGTACATAGAACTCTAGGTAGTATCTATTAGGTATAGTCAGTTTTAGACACTTTCTCATAGCTGAAACACAACTCCCAACACTCACTACTTAAAGGAGGAGAGGTTTATTTTGGCTCACATTTCAGTCCGTAGCTGGGTGTCTGCAAGGCAGACTGGCATAGCAAAGTGGCAGGGATGAGGAGGCTTGCACATAGCATAGCATAGCAGAGAGAGAGAGAAGAGAGAGAGAGAGAGAGATAGACAGAGAGAGAGAGAGAGATCAAGGGAGGAGGGTGGATATACATGCCTTTCTGGGGCATGACCCCAGTGATCACACTCCAGGCCTTACCTTCCAAATCACATGTAGCTGTAAATTCATCAGTGGATTAGTATCACGTCATTGGTGTCATGCCACTAAGATCCAGTTACCTCCCCAACATCCCAGCTATGATCACATGAAGCTTTTGGGGTACACCTAGATATAAATCATAACACCAGGTAAAATATATCCCATAATGTGGACTGGACATTTATTGAGGATGCAGTCAATTGCTGTGTTTGTGTGTCAGTAGGGTGCACGTTAAGGAGCTGGAAATAAGTGTTTGCTGCGAGGCAGGAAATCAATACTAAATAGTTGGATGATGGCCATTACCAACAGCATTAACTCAAGTAATATACCCAAGGGGTAGAAGAAGAGTCTCTCCTTCATGCAAGAGAGAAGTTTTGAACCCTGGAAAGTACAAACTATCTTTATCCTTCTTAGGGCCAATTTTTAGGTTCTCATCTATCGTTGGCAACATTCCTATAATCTTACTCCTCTACTCACTTTTAATTTCCCCCTATTTTAACAGAACCCTCATTGTATTTGGAGTGACCAGGGGCCTAGGTAAAAATTATCAGCTTCCTCAGTTTTCTACGCACCAGAATTGCTTATGTCACACAGCTCTGCCTCGTGAGAAGTGGAAACCATTGAGCAGAGTTTCCTGGGAAGTTAAATTGTTTTCTGATTCAAAAAAGCCAGAATTGAATGGCATGGCTTTTAAAATTTGTAGCGAATCACCCTTTCTCTTCTTTGTTCAAGGGATTTGGATATGATGCCTGGAAATAGAGCAGACATGGGAAGAACACGAAACCTCAAGTATGAGGACAAAGATTTACTCACTGAGGATGGGAGAGAAGCAAGAGAGGCCGAGAACCTGCAGCTATCAGTGAGCAGCAAGAATGATGCCTGGGTTGCCGCTTTTCAAAGGTTTTCTACACCTTGATGCGATAGCTGGGTGAGGTCTCTGCTGCTTGTGTACTTTCCTGAAACACACAGGGTGACCCGGTTGACACTGAGCTAATCAAAAATATGGAAACAACACAGACAAAAGCCAAACAAACAAAAACTGAGCTGTGATTCCTCCAACTTTCCCTAACAGTAAATGATTCCATTTTCCATCCTCAGCCACTTTTCTTTTCCACCCCCTCAGTACACAAATTTTCTTGATTAAAGAAGCCATCTATGATAAAATATACCCTGGCCACATGAGAGATCATCTCTAAAGCAAGTAGCATTTTATTTAGAGGACTAAGGGTATAATTACTTTCCAATGACCCTCAACTTATAAAAGGCAGGACAGGTCATGGAAAGTTGTAGATCTATCTTGTTTTATTTCCAAACAATTCTATTTTTTTTCTTCTGGTTGGACTTGGTTTTCCAATTATCTTCACTGCAAAAGGGAAATGCAAAATATACAGTTCTTCATAGAGTGAGCATACCCATAATGATCTAATTTCAAAAGCTACTTCCCATTGGGAGCAGAGGGTTGAACGCTGGCACGGATGCCTTTTCTTCCTTCTTGAAGTAGACAGAGGATGAAGCAAGGCAGTAAGAGCTGGCAAGGTTATAATTGCTGGCTGTTCCCTTGCCAAGAGTCCATGGCTAACCCTGCTGACTATAAGACTCTTTCCAGTTAGGCCAAACCATGGACTTGAAATCTGTAATGCAGTGTCTAGAAACAGCCCATACCAGTCTGCTGAAGAAGACATGCCACATGGATCTGTCTGGCATCACTGATGAAAGTTAAAGACCAGTTGCCTGAATGAGTGGGAAATAAAAAATTACTCAGACCCATAGTCTATTTCTGCCATATAACTCTTTGGAGATGTCGGTCATCTGGCTTGTAGGTCTTTGAGGTGGTAGAGACTAAATCCACTATGCTGAAAGAGATAACTTTTTTCCAACTTCCTTTTATCACCCAGAACAACAATTCTCAGAATACAAAACACCTGAAGCTCCATAGTTTCAGGTATGTGTGAGGCATGGGCCAGGAGATTCTCACCGGGCAATCCATTCTCTACAGCTAAGAACATTACCTCTGGGATGCTTCAATCCCTTTTTTTGAATGAGACTTTTATTTTTGTAGTTCTAGGGGTTCTTGGAGACCAACATAGAAGATATGGTACAGTCTCGTGTAAGTTCTCATTCCTCCAACTCACTTGGCTCAGACCTCAAAAAGTGGTATCGTATGTAGATATATCCTAACTCTTCTCATCATTGATCTAACTCCTTTTGACACTCCTACCCTGAAAAAAGCAACAGATTCCTGACACATGAGCTCTCAAAAACAGCTTGAATGAATGAATGCACAAATGCAATTTCATTTCAGGAGATAGCTCCTAAAAGCCTCCTGAAATCTGTGTGAGGGTCTCTATCACCACCTTAGGTATCTTTTCTTGAAATAAATTTAAGTATCTTCTCCTGAGTCTACTGTAAAGTCAAATGGCAATGGTGAGAATGTGCTTGGAGTGACTTGACCACTGAGCATTTCTGCAGGGAGTAATTGGGAAAAGCTCAGCTGTCAACTCACTCAGGGGCCCAGCAGAGGAACTCTGACAACTGCCTGTGTTCCGCAAGCTGCCCATTGTGCATGCAAGAACAAAAGTTGTAGCAGATGCTTGCACAAGAGTTGTCCAGTTGAAAAACTGGCTTTGAGTCAAATTAAAAATAGGACTTTATTAAATAGATCACACTTGTTCAGTGACAGTTCCTCACCTGTCTTTGTATCACCCAAGGTCAATGTTGCCAGCTGCTTTTTATATAGGCTACTGAGTCCCATGATATCTTTTAAAACATTAATGCCATATGCTATGTAAAATCTCATCTCACCTAAATGACTAGGACACCAGTGTGACATGTCTTGGATTGGGATGGAAGCCACTCATTACCACTGGATCTACTTTCTCCTCCTGGGACAAGTGCTTCATCCAGATTCATGGGAGTGTATGCATAAATGATGGCAGGCTAAAATGTGTTCAGCTCTCATCAGTTCAGCATGCATTTACTGACACCTGTGAGTTTGCAGGCTTACAAAGCCCTGAAGATTCAGTGGTGAAAAAAACCCATGGTAGTCTGGCCTTGTGGAGCTTCGAATCAGGTGCTGGAGTTCATATCTCTTCCATGTCATAGAATACTTTTGATGTTTGGTGAAATTTATGAATTTCTTCTGAGAACTCTGTCTTCAAATACATTAAATATATACAGGTTATAAAAAAATAAAAAATTATGAAATTGTTATTCAAGAAATTTAAAAATTGTAGTATAATAATACACATACCTCTACTAATGCACATTACATAATTTTTGTAGCATATCTAGCAAGTGTCATAATTTAGAAATGATGATAAGCATACATGACATTTCAAGAAATCAGCAATAACTGTAATGTAATATAAAGTGTTTGTGATCTGTTGCTGACAAAGTCCCAGCTACTCCTTATATGACTCTGTTTTGATGCCTCCATGCATACGAGTAGGAAATGACAGATTTCAGTTTGAGGTTAGTAAAAAAATATTTGTCTTTAGATAACTTGAAGGTTCATCAAGCCAGGTTGTAGATGATGCATTTAATAATTCTACTCTACTGCATCTCCATCTCCACTTACAAATAAATATAAGTGTTTGGCAGGTTATCTGATCAAAAGGCACAGGTTCTACTACAATATCTACTCCATCAGGGACAAGAACACAAGGACATTTGGAGGAAGTAAAAGATAGGATGGGGCACAGAAGATATTAAACCAAAAAAAAGATGGAAAAAAGGGGGAAAGTGGGTACCATATGCTTTTAGGCAGAAGAAAACATATTTTCAAACTTCAGAAATCAAAACAGAAGTATGGGCAAGATGAGAAATGTTTCTGGCTCTAGACTGTGAAGTAGCAAGAAATGTGTGGTTGGGAAGAGTTAAGGGCTAAGACTAGAGTGATGACGACATCAGATTTTAAGAGACAGTATTGTCCTAAATGAACAATGAGAAATCATCATTGGTTTTCAGGAAGTGTGTTAATTAGGAAGAGAACTCTGACTGCCATATCAGACCCAAATCAAGGGCCAAAAGGACAGAGGCAGAAAAGCCAGTTAGAGGCTCGTAGGTTAATGTGGCGACTGCTTTGATATGGTTGATGGAGGAGATGTGGGATGAGCAGAAACTTTGGTACAAGATGATGCCATTTACTGCCACTAGAATGCAGAAACACACATGAGTTTAGGGTGAGACAGAAACACTGAACTTGGTTTAGAACATGATGTTCATGTGGCCCTGAGAAATTCTAGTGGCTATTGCCAATATGCAGTTGTCTATCTACATAGAATCTAAAGTAAAGAAATGCAATGTAGACTGTAGTTTAAAAGTAAAGTAACACTTTTCTTATTGGATATAAAACTCAAAATTCTGAAATTGGTGAGGAACTACATTGAATTACATGTTAAGTATATTAAAAACTACCATTTAATGAAATATAGCATGCATAATATTTACTTTGTGTTATGGTTTGTGTTTGGATGGCCCCCCTAAGCCTCATGCAATCATGGAGGCAGCTGAATCTAGTGTTTGTGATTGATTTGTTGTCTAGCACTGGGATTGGTGGTATGAGTGTTACAACTGCCCAAGGGCAGGGAGCCCACATACAATGTAAGGGCCAGAAGGAGGCATGTTCCCCCCATTTTGCCCTTTTGCTCTTGTTACTTGCAGCTGCCATGAATGCTGCCCCTCAGCCAAGCCATCCTGTCTTGGAGCCAGCTGAGTGTGGACTGAAACCTTCAAAAACTGTAAGATAAAGAAACCTTTACTTGTTTCACTTTGGGCATCAGGTATTTTGTCTCAATAAGGAGAGAAAAGTAACCAAGACTTTATGTGTATCTTCTCAGTCCTCAAAAATTTTTTGATCAAGGTATGCTTGTGTTATCTTTTCATAAAAGGAAATCAATGCTAAAATAATTTAAGTGATTTGTAGGTCATATGGTAAGAGACAGAACCAGACTTTAATCCAGGCCATCTATACACTAAACCCATGCTCCTCATATTGTACTGTAAGGATTTCCTAACTAATTACCCTTCTTGGGATAACATTATAACACTTCATTTACAGAAATGAAAATTTCATATTTTTTTCTCTCTCCCTAAATAAGTCAATCAATTTATGAAAAGTTCCTTTACAGTTTCATTTGAGAGCTTATAGGATGTCTAATGAAATCTTTTTATTTATTTTGTTGCTTTCTGTAGTATGTGTTCAGTACATATTTATGAAATGAGTGGAAACACAAGTTCCACCTGAGTTAGATTCATTTGAGAAGACTCTGCATGGAAATTTTATGAGTTAGGTAGTACTATGTTAACTGCAAGAGATATAAATCTACAAAACAAATTCAAACTAGTGTAAGGAGGAAACATGAAGGTTACTTTAAGAATAGATGAAAAGTTCTCTTCAGGATGGCTGAATCCAGCTATGGGTCTGGTTTGTCACCAGTTTGGTCTCCTTTCCTTACTGTGCTGAATTTGTTACAAGGTTGCCCCCAGTAGCTCTAGGATGACATCTTTCTTCATCTGTTTCCAGGACTAAGAGCTTTTTATTCCAGTCATTCCAGTATGATTCTTTGAATTGCATCTCTTTGGTCTGACCGAAAAAATATTCATATTGGTCCAGTTGCTGTGGCCAAGAGGAAAGACTGTGATGTCTAGTTGGGTCTGAGTCATGAGTCCACCCTTCAAGAGAGGGGTTGGAAGTTTGTGGGAAAGGCTGAGGGTGCTCCCAAAACCAGATGAACTGATGTGAGGAGGGTAGTGGGCCTCCTTGAAAACCCAGTATCTGCTAATAGCAAAGGGAGGAATATACTCTGGGTGGGCAAAAACAACAGATGTCCATTACATTTGGCCACAGCAAAATAAGATTCTGGTTTGTCACAAAGAATGCAGTTTTCATATAAATATCTTTGTGTCTAGAGATAAGAATATTTTCGACAACAGTAAGTTCTATAGTTAACTATTCAATCACCTTGTGTTACTTTACAATAGTAATTTTGATTTTAATTAGAATTGACTAACCTAAGAGGTAAAACTTTAAGGGACACTTAATTTCAAAACCCAAAAACAACCACTAGCAATGTCATCTGGCTTACTGTCAGGACTTTCTAAAGCAATATATTCTGTGATTTAAAAAAAAAAAATCGTCGCTGACACCAGTGTAATTTCTGTGCAAAGAATAAGAGACTAATCTTAGAGTAGAATAAGATAATTTGTCCACATTATCTAAAACCTATTTGTTTACTAGATCCACTTACCCCAAGTTATTACAGTGAGGAATACCTTTACTGGTTTTATACTAATAAGTCTCTATATTTTAGATGGGAAAACTTGTACATTTTGGTATATCCTCATAAACACCAATGACATACACAATTATGTAAATGTAACATTTAACAAAATAAGAACAAAATTCTATCTGTTAAAGATGAACTATAGCATTCTCAAGATGTCTGAAAGTGTTAGTTTTGTCTAGAAGTAAAGCAAAGGAAAGAATAACTAGCCACCTAACAAACCAGTAGGCAAGTATATTATCATTAGCAGTGTATTTCTGTAGTGTATTAGAATGCCCTCACAGATATGTATCTGGATACTTCTTACTGAATAAGTTCATCTCACAATAAAGCAGAGAAAATTTGATTTGGGATTTTTCTCAGATTTTCTTTTCTCCCTCTCCCTTTTTCTGTTTCTAGTACTGGGAGAGATTTGTTAAAGAAGGAACAATAAAGACATTATTTCAGAAAATTGATGAACATAGACATTTCAAGATCAAGAGATTGCAAGGTAGGATGCAGTTTATGTGCATTAAATACCTATTATGTACATGTTATTTTGCAATTAAAACAATTTTTTTTTACTTTGAAATAATTTTAGATTTACAAAAGAGTTGCAAATATAGTAAAGAGAGCTTCTGTATGGTCTTGATCCAACAGATGATCCTACATTGGATTTAGTACAGTTCTTTCTAACACATATCTATATGTCCTTTGGTCTGCATTGTTTTCACAAAAGCAAAGGTTACTGAGAAGTAGTGAAGATTCTCAGTGGGAAGGTTTATGACACCAAATGTCATAATTTCTTTGTTCACTTTTCTCATGAATTCATCACTTTAAAATTGGCTCTTGGCAATGTAGCACAATGGTAGAGTACTTACCTGGTAGGTGCAAGGACCTGGGCTTGATCAACAGCAGCAAAAAAAGAAAAAATTATATTGGGAGGCCTAGGATGTATTGTACCCAATATGTACAAGATTCTGGGTTTGATCTTTAGCAGCTATATGTAATACATACAAAATGTATTATAAACACTTGGGTTGCCCAAATATTTTTACCAATTGAAGTATTTTACAATTATTCATTCAGAAATTTTCCCTTTGAAATGGGAAATGTAGTTAGCTTGATAACCTATATAGATCCAAAAATAGTGAAGCATCTCACTGCAATACTATGAGCAAACTATTGTATTTGATTAATTTAAAAAATAGGCATTTCTTTTTCAAGATGCTGAATATAAATAAACATGAGCAGATCTTCAGATACTTGGAGCCTGAAACCATTCTTTCTTTCTTCTCATCTACATTTCCTTTGGGGAAATTGCTTTGTCCCTACACGCTTGGTGGTAGGGCCTTTTTTGGGGGGGTGGGGGTTACCGGGAATTGAACTCAGGACCTTGTACTTAGCAGGGAATTGCTTAAGCCACTGAGCTAAGTCCCAAGCCCTGTAGGACCATTCTTTCTTTATACTGGATTCCTACTGTGTAAGGAGGGTCACCTTCTCCTTATACTTGTCTTAAGGAGCATAGGAAGAGGTACAATTTAAGCACAAGTATTCCCAGGGCTTTGGGTCTTGAGCAGATAAGATGAAAAGCATGGCAGCTCCTCTGACGTGCCTATTAGTTTCTGGTTCCTATTACTCAGTCCTCTTTTCCTGCCCATGTCTAAGCCAGGTTCTGCAGCAGTCAACATTCTGTGCGTCCCTACTTCCAATTTCATTCTGATGAAGTCCTTTTTACTTAGAAATATAGTTGGTTTCTGTGGCTTGCAAGTTGGTGCCATAATTAAAAAAGCAAGGTACCTCTCTAAGTATTATTTACTCCCTAGAGGCTTAGAGTTCTCTAGCAGATGCTTCTTCCAAAATATGTTTCTATTCAATCCTTCCTTTGTATTTGATATCGAAGCCTTAGCGCCTAGTTTTTTAGGTGAACTTCTCCCCCAGATGGTGCTCTCCATGCAGGCGAGTCCTTGGGCACCAGCCTGGAGTACAGGGTTGGACACAGTACAAACATACGTGAGATGGCAGGGGAAGAAATGCATGTCTATGAAAAGCACTTCTCCTAATCTCTTTGTTTGGGTACTGCTACTGTAATGAAAGGCTATAACCTGGGGTGGTTTATAAACAATAATTATTTCCCATAGTTCTAGAGGCTGAAAATTCCTGAATCAAGACACCAGCCGATTTGAGATCCGGGTTTATGTATCATTGTCTTCTCACTGCGTCTTCATGTGCAGCAGGGTCAGGAATCTCTCAGTGGTCTCTCTCTCTCTCTCTCTCTCTCTCTCTCTCTCTCTCTCTCAGCAGCAGTTGGAATTTAACCCAGGGCCTTTGGATTAAGCCATATTTTCAGCCGTTCTTTGTTATGAGATAGGTTCTTATTTACTTAAGTCACTAAATTGCCCAGGCTGAGTTTGAATTTGTGCTACTTTTGCTTCAGCCTCCCAGACTGGATTATAGGTGTGTACCACCATGTCCAGCTTCTCTGTGGTCTCTTTTATTTAGTGTGCTAATCCCATTTTGAAGGCTCTATCCTATCTAAATGACCTCATCATTTCCAAAGGCCTCTACCCACTTTCTAACACTATCACCTTGTTGGTTAGGATTTCAATATAAGACTTATTGGGGTAGGTACAAGTGTTCAGGTCATATCACTCATTTATATACCTTTTACCACCATCTAAGAGAACACATATTTTAACTTTTGTAGTAGTTATTTTAACTTACGGTTAAATTAACTTTTTGTTCAGTTCCAAATTAGCAAAAGCAAATGCTATTTCATTAACTATTGAAGAAGAATCCTTTCAATGTGCCAGCAATATTGTGGTCACATTGTTGTCATAAAGGTTGGAAAGTGTTTATCAACTTTAACTTCATCAAATAGGTCTATATTATTACTTGGCCCAATTTGCTTCAGAAAGAAACTATTTCCATATGCTAAGTGGAATCTTTGAGATCACTCAATTAAAGATAGACTATTCTGTTTTAGAGTTAAGATGAATTCAGAGTCATTGAGTTTATAACATGGGGAAAAATTACTGG
>PVJX010004309.1:95000-96412 GCA_004027295.1 Dolichotis patagonum
AGAAGAGCAAGTTAAACCCACTGGTTTTGGCTATACCCTGATTGGTTCAAATATACGCCTATCAACCAAGATGGGCCAATGCCTGAAACCAAGGGTGTTCATTCTGTAGTTGACGGAAGAGAGATTTTCTGCTGGATGGGGCCATGGGTGGGTGGGGGAATCCCAAATTGCTGGCAGCCAATTTTGATGACCTCTTTTGAGAAAATAACTAACACAGAGGAAGCAGAAAATCTTAGTCATATTACCTGTGACTCCTAACAAGCCTTAGGTAATCTCAGTGCTATTTCTATATTCATGTACATGATTATTTTCCCAACTTTCCATCACGGTTCATTTTATTTGCAAATGGAAACATTTCTAATGGATACCATGGTACTTTTTGTATCACATGGTTATGCTATTTTCATTTATGTGGGAGAAGAAACACTGCAGAAAAGATTTTCTAGAGGTAGATGCTTCATCTGGGGTTCAGGTTTAAATTTCAGAAGTTTAGTCCATTCTCTAAGAAGCAACTTTAAGAAGTGCATTTTTCAGGGGAGTCAAATATTCCCCGTCTCATGAAAGTTTCAGAATAAGAGCCTTAGAAGTCCTTCAGGGAAAAGAGCAACATAGAGAAGGATTTTATATGACACAACCTGCCCAGAAAGTCAATTTTAGGGTCTCTGCCTCAGATCAAAATTTCAGAACAGATAAAGGTTCTCTTAGTTAAACTTGCCTAACAAAAAGGATGGAGCTTTTTAAAAACTAGAGTTGAGCTGGGCATGGTGGTACATGCTATAATGCCAGCACTTGGGAGGCTGAGGCAGGAGAATTCTTAAGTGCCCAAGTCTAGCCTGGGCTGCAAAGTGAGATCAAGGCCAGCCTGAACTGCCTAGTGAGATCCCTGCTCAAAAAGACCAGACCAAACCAAACCAAAACAAACCAAACAAACCAAACCAACTAACCAACCAACCAACAAGCAAAAAAGCACCCTCTAGAATTGGTTGTTTCAAATTCAGTTGGAATTGGAGATCAATCAGGCATATTGGGCTGCATATGAATAAACAAAGTGTTTTTTTAAAAAAAGAAGCCTAGCAATTATTTCAGAGTTTACTGTGTTTCTGTGTGTATAGTATCCTACAGTTGCGCCATCTTTTGTAGGGGAGATACATTTTAAGACATTTGTGGATGCCTGAAACTGCAGACAGTATTGGATCATATGTGTGCTGTATTATTTCCTATAGATAAATATCTATGATAAAGATAAGTTTATAAATCAGGCAAGTAAGTGATTAATAACAATAGATAATAAAATAGAGCAATTATTACATTACTGTAATAAATCTGTGTATATGTGATCTCTTTCTCTCCTAATGCCTATTGTACTTGCATTTTTTCCTTTTAAAGAAAGCACTTTATCACCTATAATTCCA
>PVJX010004310.1:8558-96495 GCA_004027295.1 Dolichotis patagonum
TTTTTTTTTTTTTTTTGTACTGGGGATCAAACTCACGACCTCGCGCTTGCCAGGCAGGCGCTTAAGCCACTGAGCTAAATCCCCAGCCATTGCTAAGTTTTCTATTCATTAAATTTGTGGGCCTGTGGCCCTGAAGCAAGGCCAGCAGATCACTGTAGCTGCTGGTTTCAAACAAGAGCCTAAAGAGAATTCTTTCTGTGGTCTATTGGCCATTTCAGAACTTTGGAAATGGAATGGTCAATTCGTCAGAAAGAAATAGCAGGTGAGTATGGCGGACTTTAGGGGGCCTGCAGGGGAGAGACCCTGGCGCCTTGGTACCTGCACCATGCAGTTGACTCAGGGTGCTGGTAGAACAAGGAACTCATCCCCTCTCTGAGGGGTGGCTGAGAGTGTGGCAGACTTTTGGCAGCCTGAAGGAGAGAGACCCTGGCGCATCAAGACCTGCACAGTGTGGTTGACTCGGGGTGCCGGGATAACAAGGAACTCCCCCCCTCTCTGGGGCAGCTGAGAGTGTGGCAGGCTTTTGGCAGCCCGAAGGAGAAAGACCCTGGCGCATCAGGACCTGCATGGTGCGGTTGACTCGGGGTGCCAGGAGAAAAAGGAATTCCTCCCCTCTCTGGGGGCAGCTGAGAGTGTGGCAGACTTTCGGCAGCCTGAAGGAGAGAGACCCTGGCACATCGGGACCTGCATGGTGCGATTGACGTGGGGTGCCGGGAGAACAAGGAGCTCCTCCTCTCTCTGCGGGGCGACTGTGATCCTGCCTGCATGTGGGCTGAGAATCAGACATCTCATGTCGTCCTGTCCCCCATCCCGTGTCCCCCGTCCTCCTCCCCCCTGCCTAGCAAGTGGGAGCCAGTGAACTGCACATCTTGTGAAAAGATTGGCTATATTATTTAGTATGAGCTCTCCATATGCAAAGATAAGGACAACCATTTGGAAGAAACAAGAGACAATATGACAGATAGTGAAGATCTCTGGTTGTCTAGCTTTGAAATTTATGCTTTCTTATGTCCCATTCTGTTCTGTTTTGTTGTGTTTAATTTTACTCCCTTTTAAAATAAAAAAATTAAAAAAAATAAAAAAAATAAAAAAATAAATTTGTGGGCCTACACTATCTTAAGTATTGGGGACACAAACCCAAATTAATTCTTAGGTGAGGACACAGAAAACAAGTCAATGTAATATTATTTGGGAAACTCTTTGTCTAAAATATGAGCAAATGTTTCTGCTGTACTTTTAATGACTCTTTTTTCCCATATAATTTGTATTAATGTTTTGCTTTTTAAAAACAACTGCAGTGATGACTTTTGTTTTAGATTAACCTCTTCTTGAACTGCATGTTTCAAAAAGAACTTTATTTATTATAAGCTTTTGACAAGGAGTACGTACTAGTTCCTAAGGGCTGAGGTCTTGGTAGCTCTTGGATTTTGCAGATGCACTTTGCACATATTTACCCTACTACTACTCTAGTCTGAGATAGAGGGCAAGAAGCACTGTTAGTGTTTGCTTTGCTTGATAGTGAGATTATAAAAATTACCATGCAAGCTAAGATAGTGCAGAATAATTGTATTAAATCATGCAGACTAAAACATTCTGAACGGAAACTAATTATGATTTGGAGCAGTGGATGGGTAGAGGAGGAAGCAAAAGAGAAAGATTCACAAATAAGCCTGTTTTCTTCATAGTTCTAGAACAGAATGTTTTGTTATACCAGCTATTCTGTGTGCAGCAGGCTTTTTTTTTTTTTTTTTAGCAGCATCCTTTGTTAGATGTCAATAGAAAGTTCAACAGACAAAAAGACATGGCTAAGTGTCTCTGGGGGCAAAATTGTCCTACTGAGAATCACTGTACCAGATAAAATATCTAGAGTGCTTCCTCAGATAATCATAAACCATTGTTTTTGGATATACGATTATGCTTGTCAGCCTTCCATTACTAAACAAATACTTGACGGAGTCAACTTATAACAATAAAAGACATTTTTGGCTCATGACTTTAGGTGTTCCAAGTCATAATTAGGTGGTGCCATTGCTTTTAAGCCTTTGGTGTGGTGCCCAGTGGTAGTGGTGGAGAGTGCATGGTGTGACAGAACCACTCAAATAGGGGTTAGAAAGAGGAAGTGAGGGAGAGAAGGGGCTGAGTTTCTACTTTCCCCTGCAAAACACACCCGCTGCGACCTGGAGAGCTCCCACTAGGTCTCACCTCCTAAAGGTTCTACCACTGCCCAGGCACCAACCAAGGAATGAGCCTTTGCCGCACAGACCTTTGGAGGATGTTTAGGATCCAGATTTAGCAGTTGGTAAGGTTTCATTGGGGTGGTCTATAAATTAAGGACCAAGAAATAGTGACTTTGACATAGAAGTAAAAGAAGCAGTCATGGTAACTTGAATGACATCTGCCCATGGAACAGCCTGCAGGGGTATTTCTGGGTTACTTTAGTCTTGTCGAAATATGTGAATAGGAAAACAGCAGTGGTTTGATTTATTCTCAACCCCAGTTGGTTAGGACATCTTTGTCTGGGGTGGTACTGCACACCTGCACTCCCATCCTTAGGCCGTGGTTTGTAGAAATTAAGACTTAATTAAAGACTGCATATGAACCAGGCTTGCTGGCACATGCCTGTCATCCTAGCACTTTGGGAGGCTGAGGCAGAGGATCCCAAGTTCGAGCCCAGTCTCTAAAACTTAGCAACTTAGTGAGATCCTAAAAATACAAAAACAGCTGGGTTATAACTTAGTGCAAAGGCCCCTGGTTCAATCCCCAGTACTATAAAGCAAAACAAAGTACACAAAACAAACAAAAAGACTCATGAAATCAAACTAAAAAAAAAACTGTGTGTACAGACAGTGATTTATTAAGAGTATATTAAAAATAATCTTTATACAAAGGTCCATGTATAGCAACAACAACAAATCTTTATGTCATTCAAGTATACTGTATCTCCATCTAGACATAACAGAATACATCTTGACACATTTCCTTTTTCTTCACAGAGGCTCTAAGTAACACAAGATTTCCTAGATTGGGTTATGAATCCTGAAAAGACTGTTTCCTGCTCTCCAGCAACCCATTCTATAAATGATTTCCCACTTTAATAGAGACATTTCTTCCTTTAAAGTATGCCACATATCATCTAGTGCCATACTGTCCCCTGTACCTCGCCTAGAAAAGTAGCTAAGGTCTGGTACCTGTCATAAATACTAGTTGCCTGTCTGATTTTGAATCAGCATCAGGAAACCAAAGACATGCACATTAATTTTAATTATCAAAAGAAAGACTCCACTTCTCTCCCCTGCTTTAATTTCAGACACTGTCAGTCATATAAAGAGCCGGAAGTGAAAGGGATTTCCTTCAACCAAATATTGGTGGAGACTTCGTGGCACATCTTTTAAAATGCAGTACAGAAGTCTGCGATGAGAAATGTAATCTGCACAAATTGTTCATGGGACATTCTCGCCAGGCAGGCCATCAAAGGATGAGAGCTGCTCTCTCTTCCAGGCTTGCAGAGGGTGGGATAAGGGAATGTCAAAAGTCTTTCTGGTGCCTTTGGCCCAGAGGGCAACAGTGGAAATCACCACAACCAGTGAGGCAAATAAAGTCAGTGCTGCCAACTGCAGTTGTCCTGATGGGACAGTAGAAGAGACAGAGTACAGACTGGCAGAGTTATGGTTATCTTAACCTTTCCATGTGGGTAGGAATAATTACTTGTGCTTTCTTCTTAAAGTTGCTGATGCAGAGAGACCCATGGCCATTTGTCAATTTGGCCATGTAACATCAGTTCTCTTTCTTGAGAGAGAACGGAAGGCCACTGCTGTAACTTTTCCTACATATTTTCTCTTTTTTTTGGCTCAGGATTTCTGGAAGCTATATTTTAAAAACATACTTAATGTTTTTTTAACTTTTAAATATTTTCATTCCCACAGACTTTGTGGGTGATATTTATCTCCCCATCCCTTGTGCTAGCAAAAGGTTTCATTTGGTCCAAGGCCTTGAAGAGAGCTCTGGGATAGTTACAAAGCTGCGTTGTGGCTAGATGATCCTCCAGAAGAGGGAGGAGATGAGAAGGAAACAAGAGTCATACTACAAGATGAGTGTTTCAGAGAGATGCTTGCCCAGTCTGGCTTGGGGCTCCGGCTGCAGAGGTTTGTTGAGGTGCTCACCCATCTTCACCAGGCAGTGCACCTCTTCACTTCAGAATGCTTCTTGGGAGTCACAGAGGTGGAGATCTGTGTAGGAAAAACCCAGGGTACCCAGGGTCTGGTACCCAGAGGACTTCTGGTCCTTCTCTAGAGCATGCCACTTCCATGGTGTGCACGGTTTACCCATTCATCCAGAGAAGAAGGCAGGATGAGGGGACCACACTTTCAAGACACTGCCCAGGCTGCTGCTCAGACAAGCCTCCGAGAAGCAGCCCATGCCTCCAGAGCCACATGGCCAAGGTGAATCTGAAGCTCACAGGAGTGTAGGCTGGAAGCCTCCAGATTCAAACTGACCGGGCAGTTGACTGCAGGCTGCACTGATGAGGAATAATTCTGCTGAGTCTGGGAATCGAGGTTATAGTAGGGCATAAACACAACACACAGTGTCAACCGGTCCTGGGTGCAGGGGATGGGCAGGAAGATGGTCAGGGTGATGCAGCTGATGAGCAGATGGATGGCAGTTGGGGGCCCAGTGAGTGCTCAGTCTGTTCCGTCCAGACATTGATGAAGTAAGAGACAGTCCCCAGGGCCTCAGGCCAAACTGCTGTATGTGTGACTCTTCTTGTGTTTTTCACAGCATGTCTACTTCAACCTCTGATAATAAACTCTTCTGCTGGAATCCTATCTTTTTATTTTTATATGCACTAGTGTACTTAGTTTTGATTAGACCATGACATAAGCTCCAGTTTCTTTTGTTCTACGTGGTGACTCTACAAGTCAGGTTATTTTTTTCTACCTTCTTGAAACTCATCTCCAACAAAACAGGCTCGGACTGTATCTTGTTACATAATGAAAGCCGTGAATTGGTTTTTCTTCAGAATAATCCTCTTTTTTCACAGAAGAATATTTAATTCTTATGTATTTCTGCCCGCCAGCTGTTTCTTTTTGGAGTGTGGATTACCGTACCTTTGCAATATGTTTAGTTTCTTGAATGGATCTAATGAATGAAAACACTGCATATTCAAATTTATTGCAGTTGTGCCTATTAATCCAAATGAGAAGAAAGTGACTAATTTTGGAATTGTACGTGGACTACCGTTAAACATATTGAACAATAGTTCCTCTTAATCTTGGTGAATTTGAAGTTAATTCTGTAATTCTGAAACCTAATCTCTGTCTCCAAAATGTGATTGCAAGTTTGATAGAATTTGAGTGTTAGAAAAAACAAGAGATGCTTACTGTATTTGCATGAAAGCACAAATGTGTATATATATATATATATATTTCCATCTACAGGTTTGTGTATATCTATATATAGGAAGCTATCAAAATTTTTGACATGTTTACGTTTTATTTTAAAGCTTTTTTAAGGTTATATTATTTCTATATATACATATATTCACAGTTACATTGAAAGTCAATCCAATAATTTCACAATATGCCTCATAAAATACTTATTCCGATTTTAAACAAATTACCTTGGTCTTTTTAAAAAGGTTACAAGAGAAATAATGACTTTGAAAGTATTTTATACCCAAAGCACATGCGAAAACACTGACACAGTGTAGCGAGCATTCACTGAGAAAGTAAATGCAAGGATAAGAGGATTTATCAGAGCAACTAATCAAGCAGGGAGTGAATTTCAAATTCGGGGGATAAAAAAATGGTTTATTAAAACATGTCAGCTCATCAATTTCCGGTCTCTGCTTTTGAAATAACCGGTGGCTGTCCTTCAGGAGATTTTAGACAGTGGTTCATTTTTTCAGGTCATAAGAATGGGTAAATGGAGAAAAGAAGTACTTCTGGCAAATATTTAGTCCCTGATGCTGGCATTTATTAGCATGCTATGTATCTGCCTCTATTTATAATTCCAGTGTTTGTTTTGTTATACCTAAATTGTAAAAATAATTTTAGTTCATAACCATTTAAAGTGGACCCAACTGAGATCAAATTGAGAGAAAGCATCTTATTGTTTGTGGAGCCAGTGTGATGATGGTCCATAAGGACAGCTATTAGCATACATTGTTATGCAGAGGAGATAATGCTTTAGGTTAAAGCAAAAAGAATTGTTTAAATTTCAGGAACACCTGGGGGCACGCGAGGAAGATGTGCACAACAGAGGGAGCAGCACCCTGGTGGGCTGTGCCTGTGCCCTATTTGGATTTCTGAGCTTTGATGAGTGAGGTGGAGGAAGGTGCAGGAGTTGCTTTCTTGAGGAATGTGATACCTGTAGGACCAGGGAGGCTGCACCAAGGACAATATCTCAGCAGGGTACTGAGTGTGGGAGGTAGCCTGGGCGGAGCTCCTATTCCCGAAGACTGGCTACCAGGGGAAGGTGGTGGGGACACAGAGGTCACTGCAAGCCATGGCCCTGATTACAAGTTTTCCTGTAAGAAGGCAACCTCCAGAAGGAGGAGTTGGGGGGTAGATAACATCGGGATTTATTCTTTCCCTTGCAGGACCTGCAGAAACACCTGAGCAGGGGCCCTTCCTGGTATCACAGTCCTTCCCCATGAGCCCATGGTGAAAGTGACCAGTGACTGAGGAACGGTCACTGTTGCACAGGCTGGTGAGATCTAGATACATCTACAGTGTCTCGATTTATGGAGGTTCAAAGACTGTGATTCACCGTTTTGAAACAAGGATGCATCTAATTGCAAACAGTTTAAAAAATACAAACAACGCTTGATTGGTATTCACTAATATAAATTTGTTTCCACAATCTGGGTTAATTATAAAAGCCTAAATTGTTTTTGTGCACATTGGTGCATTTAATAAATAGATGAGAAGGAGGGAGATAATGTAGTTCCAAAACAATTCATCAACATTCTTCAGACATAACCCATAAATTGTGTCTGCATTCAGAAAGATTATATTCTCAGTCTTGGAATTTTATTACATGTTAAATTATCAGATAACTTATTTTGGTAATAAAATTAAGTTTATAATTCTATTTTATTTAATTAGTGCTAAAACATGCATGAAGTTAAACACATTTTGTTTTATTATGTGATCCTGAAAACTGGAGATTCATTAGGAAGACAGTAGATAATTTTCAATGTATCCTATGCTATGTCATTTTTATCTAAAAATTTGCAAAACACTTCAGATTAGGGATCACTATTATGGGATGTTGAGATTACTATATTTTATTTTGAGTTCATGCTTCGGCAGTAGTTTGCAGTGTTTTATGGCTCTGGTAGCTGATAAAAATGTTTCCATTGTAATACAAAAACAGAGGTATTTATTTCATTTGTACTGTTTTACTATTAAAGTGACTGCATGCTCATCTTCTTACTAAGAGATATCAAGCAAGTTTTAGCTCTTTCTGACTCAGATTTCTTGTCCTTCATGTAGGGATAAAGAATGGCTAACATTGCTATGAGATTTGTTAAATGGGTTCTGGTGGTTTCCATCACCATATAGTGCAGGGCTCTCCAACTGCCTTTATGTGTTGCAATTTTTATAAACAACAAAGGCTTAGGCTTTACGTGGTGATTTTCTGTCCTAAAAATCCAGGCTTGCAATTAGACTATCTCTCTGTCTTCTTGCTATACTTAGATGGCCTATCAATAAAGTGAGATAAAGCATTTTTTTTTCTAACTCCAATAAGTCTTCAAATCCACTGCTCTCCTTTGAAATGGCTTTTGTATTTTGGTCTCTCACTCCTCCTGAACATGTAATTCTAGGTGGGTCTTTATGTCATGTCAGGATTACTGAGCAATACCCAGCAGGTGTCTCTAACCTAATCTCCCTCCTTCTACTCAATGTGCACATTGCTGAGGTTATTTTCTCTAAGAATCCTATCATTCCCCTGAGCAGGAAAGAAATCTTCAGTAGGTTGATAAAAATTTGATCATATGTGTCTGAATTTCTTTGATGCCTATTTATAACTGGCATGTTTTTTCTCCTGTCCCTCAATTTCTCTCTATGCTTTCCTTCTCCTAAGAGAGGAGAGAGAGAGAGAGAGAGAGAGAGAGAGAGAGAGAGAGAGAGAGAGAGTGTGTGTGTGTGTGTGTGTGTTGTTTTGGCCTCTGTGCCTTGGTACACACCGCCAGGCGTAGACAGCTGCATACCATCTGGCACATTTCTTCTTCCCATTTGTCCTTCAGTGGTCATTCAGCTTCTTTGGCCTTAATGCTTCTAATTTAGTTATTTAAAAAATTATAGAGTCCTTATGTCTAACACTCCTAATGTACAACAACTAACTGACCCTGGACTTGTACTGTGATTAAATATCCTTTAACATAAAACTTCTGTTTACCATTTTTGAGAGTACAATTCGGTGCCATTCAAGACATTTACAGTGTTGTACAAGCATCACTATACATATTCCTGAGTGTTTGCATCAATTGAAACCCTGTATACACTAAACAATAAACCTCCCAAATCCCTCTCTTCAATTCCTAGTGAGCACTGCTCCACATTTTCTCCCCTATGAGTTTGACTATTCAAAGTTCCTCATAGAAATGGAATCATATTGTCACTATCTTTTCGCCTGGCTTGTTTACATAGGATAATGTAAACCTGTTGCATGTTGTCATATTGTAAAAATATGTTGTCATGTTGTCAGAATTTTATGAAAGGCTAAATAAGAGTCCAGTGTATGTATAGGTTCCTTTTTTTGTGGGTCTGGATAACAAATCCAGAACCTTGTGTGTGCTAGAAAAGTTCTCTAGCACTGTGCTACAAGCTAAGCCCTCAGCCCATGTTTGTTTTATTCAACTGTTGGTAGAATTTTGGGTTCTTTCTTCTTTTCAGCTACTGTGAATAATGCTTCCATGTTACATCACAAATATCTAAGTCCCTCGGGTTTTTTTGTGTGAATATCCAGAGGTGGAATTGTGGGTTGTACAGTAATTCTTTGAGGAACTGCCATTCCATCTTCCCTGTGGTCTTACCATCCAAGATTCCCACCAGCAAGACACAGTTCTAATTTCTCAGCATCCCTTCCCATACTTATTATTCTTTGTGTTTTAGATGATAGGACTTACAGTTTAAATCTAAAATGACCTCCAAAACTCTCATGTATTCGGAGGTGGAGCTTTTGGAAGGTGTTCGGATCATGGGGTGCTGCACTTGTCAGTGGATTAATGCTTGGATGAATCCCCAGCTGGGTGTGCTGTTAGGAGGTGAGGCCTGGATGGGAGACACAGACCCCTGGAGTTGTGACCTGGAAGGGTATGTGTTACTGTCATCCCTACTCCCACTTTCTCTCTCTGCTCCCGGGCTGCCATGGGTTAAATAGCTTTTCTCTGCCTCACCTTTTCACCATGCTATTTCTGTCTTGGAGCCAGTCAACCATGGACTGAACCCGCTGTAACTCTGAGCCAAAATAAACCTCTTCTTTAAATTGTGTGTCAGGCATTTTTGTCCTTGCAAATATAATAACCATCCTAATGGATGTGGAGTAGTATCTCATGGTGCTCTGATGGGTATTTCCTTAATAATAGTAGTAATGAGTAAACTTTGAAGTGTTTCTTGCCTACTTTTATATCTCTTTTAGAGATTCAAGTCCATTGTCTGTTTTGAATTGGGTTGTTAATTTTTGGTTTTTGTTTTGGGGGAAATCTGCTCTTTTAAGCAGCATATATTTACACATCATTTATCAGGTGTTTCAGATGGCTGAGTCATCACGGGGACTGTGCACTAGTACATTATGTTCATAACATGCCGGAAAGGAGGAAAGGGCTTTTCAGTGGTCTTAGATGCCTTGTTTTTGAGTTATTTGTCATGCTTTTTGTATGTTTTCTGTCAATTCTTTTGTTATATACTGTCTTGATCTAATTTGTGAGAGTTATAAATAAAGTTGGGCTAAATAAGCTATCACGAAGACCAAAATGATTGACTGTTGGTAAAGAGTGGAAACTTTATTGTATGGAGAACACAATACCAAATATACTGCCGACTTCTGTTTCTTACTGATGGAGTTAGGTGAGATTTCCTTTTAAACTAAGTTTGATTAGTATATGCTTGTGATACATACTAATTATATTAGAGAGAGAGAGAGAGAGGGAAAGGGAGGGAGAGAGAGAGAGAATGAACTGTATTTGATCCTTTTTTTCTCTCTCTCCTCACCTATGTAAGATTTCTTGATGGTTCTGTTTTGGAGAAATGAGGTTTTACAGTGTGAACTTTTCAGGGTTGCATTCACATTTTGTCATTTACCTACTATGTATGTCTTGCTATTTTTACTGTGCTGAGTATTTAACATTTATCTAATGAATATATTTAAATTCCCTAGAGGCAGTTTTTTTCAATTTAATCACAAGGAGTTTTTACATTCTTTTGTAGTGATTTAAATCATTTCTATCACTGATGAATTGATTCTAAAATCATAGTCGCTGAACTTTAGATTTATTTTCATATTTAAGAAGTTTCAGTTGAATCAATAAACTTTGCTATATTACAAATAACCCAAAAACCTGGTGTTTCAGAACCAAGACCATTAGCTCATTAAACAAAATTCTGTGGGCCAGTAATTTTTTCTTTTTCTTTTTTTCAAAGCCTCATTGTGTTTCCCAGGCTGGTTTTAAACCCATGAACTCAGAAGGTTCAGCTCCCTAGTAGCTGGGCCTCCAGCCATGTACCGCTGTGCTCGGCAGTAGGTCGGCGGTTTGATCTGAGCTCAGCTGGGTCATCCGGACAGTCTCGCAGGTGCTCACTTCAGCAGTCCTTGGCTGGCATGGTGGTTGGCAGGTTGCCTGGAATCCCAGTGCCTACAGATCTCTTTATTCATGGGTAGTTTGGGTGAACAGGGAGACTGGATCACATATCTCTGTTCTCTAGCAAGCTAGTCCACACTTCTGCACAGGGGTCCAGATACAGCGGGTAAAGACAAGCTTAACACTTCAGCTTATATTTTCTGGAGTCCTTTGGCCAAATAAATCACATGGCTAATTCCAGATTTGGGGGAAAGAGAAACAGCTTCTATCTCTACATAGAAGAAGTAGTAAGAAACCATTGTGATTATTTTGCATTGTTTGCAGTCTACCACAAAAGTGACATCAATGAATGGCCTTGATTTTTGTCAATAGAGTATAAGCCCCATATAAGAACAGTATTTCTTTTTTTTTTTTTTTTTGGTACCGGGGATCAAACTCACAACCTCGTGCTTGCCAGGCAGGCGCTTAAGCCACTGAGCTAAATCCCTGGCCCAAGAACAGTATTTCAAAGATAACATTTACACTGTCTTCGTGGATTGAAGCAATAAGTACAAAAGGCTGAAATGGCATGAAGCTTCAAAATTTCTGTTTTTAAATTTAAAGTATTTTTCAACAGATTAAAACTTCTAATTGACTTTTTATCGGAAATTTTAAGGTATGAGGATTACTAAGATGCCAAAATGTCTATGCCCTTATCACCCAAGACAACTGGATGCCAAAAGAGTTAACATCAAATCACTCCTAAGTAGCTTTGGCCTTTTAAATTTTAACATCTATAGAGTATCAGAAAAGAGGGGGAAAAGGATAAAAAAGGAAATATAGAATAAAATTGTAGTCATAAATCTGTTGAAGGTACCTAAGCTATTTGGAAGCTAATTATGACTGTGTGCAAAGCAAATGAAGTGCGAATTGAATTAATGAGTACCAGCTACCTCCCACAGCTAATGAAGCATGCTTTATACCAACAGTGCTTCGGATTGAAAAATTAAACCTCTGGTGGGGAAGAAAAAGAATAACCCAAGTTAAGAATAGCATATAAGGCCAAAGCACTCTGCAAAACTCTTCTCTGTGAGTAAAAATCCTTGCTTGCTTTTCTATGATTGGAAACATATAGGATCTCTGTGATCCCTACATCTTTATATTTCTATATCTTTGTAATTCCTTGATCTTTCCCTTTTTTTTCCCATCTCCTCAAAAGACAAAATTGTACATGACAGTTTATTGTAGCACCACAGACTTGGTATAATGTAAAAATGCTTCTGTTAAAATGTATTTCTATTTCTTAGATTTTGCAGTGAATAGCAGTATAATGTTAGTGTGTCTTTTGCTTTTGTTGGGATGACTACATAGGTGATTTTTCATGAGTTTCTTTTTATATGCTTTCTTATCATGAAACATATGTATATATGCCCATCTGTGTACTTGTATATACACACATATGTATACACACAAACATATACAGTAAAACCTTGGACTGTAATTTGTTTTGCAAGAGCTCCACAAGATGAACAAACATTTCTAATAAATTTTAACTGGATAAATAAGTGATGTCTTGCAATATGAGTAATATCTTTGAGTAGTATGAGTAGTATGTGACACCAAATGTCACATAGTCACAACTGAGCCAGTAGTTCTTTCTGTCTCACTGTGGGATTGTGAGTGATCAGCTCCCAACAGCAAGAGGTGATGGAAGAGATCTCATCTGCAGAGTAGGAGGAGAAAAGGCAGAGTAATCCCTCACTTCAGATGAATCTCATGTGATTCATCTGTGTGATTTTACACAGGGAGATGTGTAAAATGTGGGAAACACTGCAAAATTTTGTAGAAAAGCACCATCCAAATATGGCTGTGGCAGTGCCAGCTATGAATCTGTTTAATGACAATGCAATATCACATTTCCATGAAATTATCAAAAGGAGGAAATATATTATTGGATGGGCTCGTTGTTAAAGTTGCATTGAAAATAAAGATCCCATTGAACCAATAGCAGTGATCCTACACAACAACCTTCCTGTCTTTGTCTCCCTCACACCAGACATGAACATTTTCAAAGCTAAGAGCAGGTTAATTTCTTTGTTTTTCTTTATATTTTTTCTTTGTTGTTTTGTATTATAGTATTGTAATCAATTTACATGAATAGTTTTGGGCTATGGAAGGAATAATCTGAGTTTCTATTATTTCCAGTGGGGAAATTAGCTTTGATATACAAGTACTTTGGATTAAGAATGTTTTTTTAAATTTTAAAATGAAAGAAGAAAAAAGAATAAAAATGATGATACAGAATTTCATACAGAATTTCAAAATGAATTAACAATGTGTTGTGAATTGTTGTTTTCAAAGTAGTTGTTCAGATTATCAGATATATGTATGAAAAATAATCCAACAATGAAAACACAAACTGTTCTTTTTGTTGGGGTAACAACAAAATCTTTTCCCTTCTTTCTTCTCCTTTCCCCCATGCTAGTTGTTACTTCCCTTTTTAGCAGATTCCTCCTGTTTCACTTTCACAGTATCTATTGTACTTTTTAGATCCCACTAATCTCAAATTGCATCTATTTACCTTCAAGAGCTTCATGATTATCCTTATTTATAGCTGAGTAGTTCTCCATTGTATATAAAGAGTAAATCTTTCTTATTCATTCTCTGGTTGATGGGCAAGCTACTCCTATTTTTTTTCTGGTTTCCTGCTACATAGAGCCTTGTTTTGTCTCCTCTGACTTTCAGTCTATGAATTTCCTTTTGAGTTAAATGTGTTTCTTGTATAGGGCATATTGATGAATCTTGTTTCTTGATCCACTCTGCCTATGTTTCTTTTTACTGGTGAATTGAGACCGTCTATATTAGTGATTAAAACCAGCATGTACTAGGCTTGTCTCTGTCACACTATTTTCCTGTTGTTGGCTCCCTATTTTTCCCCTCCATTCAATTGCCTTCCCTGCTCAGTGATTCCTCACTGCTGATGTTCCCAAAACCATGGTCATCTTTATCTTTCTCCAGAATATCCTCTGGTACTCTTTGTATTGGGAACCCAGCCAAGAGTCCTGACTGTCAATATTGAAAGCCCGGCCAACAGTCCCGATTGTCAGTCTCAAGAATGTTGTGAGAAAAATAAAAAACAGAGACAAGTATCATATTCCAAGTGGCTGGGAAGTTGATGTCCCTGGATCTGACTTCCTCCACTCCTGAAACAGCTACTATTTATTTGGTCTATATAGTGATAGGCGGGGCTAGCAAAGGATTACAATTCATCCAAAGACTAAGATTCCAGATGGTGTAGGTAATCTTATGTTTGGAATATCTTGACCAAAGTATAATCCTCAAATGACTTAAGAAGGCATTGATGATCTTATGCCTGGAAGAGTCAATGGGAAAGTCCAAATGGGTAGTTATCAACAATCCCAATTCTTTCTTTTATCCCATAGGGAAATATACAAAACCAGTCACTGTGAATTTGTGGACCCCAACACTTTGTAGAGTTGGTTTGGTGGTCATGAATTCTATTAGTTGTTCCTTGTCATGGAAGTATCTTATTTCTCCATCAATTTTGAAAGATAGTTTTGCAGGGTACATCAGTCTGGGTTGGAAACTGTTTTCTTTCAGAATTTGAAACACTGTGCTCCAAGTTTTTCTTGACTTGATGCTTTGTGCTGTGAAGTCTGTTGTGATTCTGATGGGTTTGCCTTTATAGGTGATTTGTTTCTTTTCTCTGCCAGCTTTAATATTCTGTGCTTGTGCTGAATTTCTGGGATTGTAATTATGATATGTGTCAGTGTGGATTTATTTTGTTTATGGCTAGTTGGAGTCCTATATGTCTCACTTATCTGTATGTCAGGTCCTTTTCACATGCTTGGGAAGTTTTCTGCTATAACTTCTGTAAACAGTCTTTTTATGCCATTTGTGTTGATTCCTGCTTTTTCACCAACACTTATTACTCTTAAATTATTTTTCTTTGCACTTTTTACTTTAAATTATTTTTCTTTGCATCTTGCAGCAGCTAAAGTGTTATTTCCTGGTTCTTTGTTATTTTAAAGAGACTTTTCCTTTCATAATTGCTAGCTGCAATCCTGTCTTCAAGGTCTGAAAGTCTATGTTCAGTTGTGTTCAAAGCAGTTTTGCAAGCTTTTAATAGAGTTTTGAGTTGTTGTTGTTATCGTTTTTAATCACGACCTCATGCTTGCCAGGCAGACACTTATGCTGCTGAGCTAAATCCCCAGCCCTTCAATAGAGTTTTTAATTTCCTGGGCATCTCTGAGTCTGTTTCATGCATTCATATTTCCTATATTGTTCATTCAAGGTCCTTATCAGTGTGCTATGCTCCTCTCTTTTGTTTTTCATTTCTTTTTTTTTTTCGGTACCGGGGATCAAACTCAAGACCTTGTGTTTGCCAGGCAGGCACTTAAGCCACTGAGCTAAATCCCCGGCCCTCTCTCTTTTGTTTTTAATCTATGTCTTTTTTATATACACTGGTCAATTCTTTCATTATGGCTGTCATTTCTTCTTTTACCTGAGATATTATTTCTAATCTAATCTCTTTTACAGTCCCATGAAGTTGTTTCTTGACTTCAGTTGCTATCATTTCAGAAATTTCAAGTGTACAGCTTCCAATTTATTCTGTATAGATGTCTCCTGGACCTGTTATATGTGGGCTGGAGGTCTGAGATTGCCTTTTGATCCTTCATCTTATTTTCCTGGGTTCTTCCAGATGAGCTGGTTGTGGGGTGCTTTCCATATTGGCTGCCCATTCCTGGTGTAGGAGAATGGGCCAGCTGTCTGTTTCTTTGAACCTAGTTTCCCAGGGAGGCACATGGGGTGGCTTCTTCAGACCCTAAAATTTGTATCGAGGTTTCCTTGATGACCTTGGGCACTCAGAGTCATGGTTGGCTCAAAAGCATGTTTCTGAGATGAATTAAAAACTAAGCTTTCACTGTATATGCTATACAGTTACATTTTCTAAGATCATTTGGCCAAAGACATCACGTGGCTAAGCCCATTATCAGGAGAAACTAACATATGTGTTTTTCTTTATACAAAAGGAACAGCTTCAAACTTTTGTGGTTTTTCTTTTTTTCAATCTAACATATCAAATATATGATATATGAGACAATATGGAGACAAAATTTGCAAAAATTCCAGTTTATTTTCTTGTACTGAGGATTAAACTCATGATTTTGTGCTTGCCAGGCAGGCACTTGTGCCACTGAACTGTATTGCCAGCCCAAAATTCCAGTATTAACAAAGGTTATTTTCCTTTGACTTTTTTGCATCCATGTTTTCTTCCTTGTTCATCTTTTTATTCTCATAAATCAATATCTTTAACTGATAGTTACTGTATCAATATATCATTTTTTCATGGTACAATACAAACTATATGTTTTCTTTTTAAGCAAGCCACTGTATTACACAAAAATTATTTTCCTCAATTTTAATTATTTTTGTTAAAATATATATAAAAGCATGGATGTTATATTCATTTTCTTGTTGCTAGAATAAAATACCCCACACTTCCAAATTAACAAAGGAGAGGCTTTATATTAGTTTTCATGTCATTGGGACAAAATTCCCAACACACACAAACTAAAGGGAGACAGATTTAATTTGGTTCAGTTTTGGAGGGTTCAGTCTGTAGTTAGTTGGCTCCAAAGCAGACGTGTCAGGTTGGAAGGATGCAGTGGAGAAAAACCCCTTGTCTCCCAGTAGCCTGGAGGCAGAGAAAAGAGATAAGCCAGGAGGGAGACACACCCTCTGTCTTAGTTACTTTTCTTTTTGCTGGAACAAAATTCCCAACACTTAAAGTTGAAGGAGGAAAGTTTTATTTATCTGAGAGTTTTTAGAAGTTTCAGTTCATAACTGCCTGGCCCCAAGGAAGGGTGGCACGTAGCAGGCAGACATTGCAGTTCATGGTGGGTAGAAGGTAGCAAAGCAAGCAAGGGATGACCATAGCTGTTTGTATCCCTCATATCTTATCCAGGCTATCCAGGTGGGTAATGCTCACACCCTTAATGCTAGTGCCTTTGATTCTTGTATCGCACTATGAATCAAACTAGCACCACATACCGTACAGCCACCTCTGAAGGAGCCCTACCTATGACTGCATGAGGCTTTGGGGAGACATCTAGACACAACGCGTAACACCCTCTAAAGGTGAGTCTATAGTTACACACCTCTTCTATCCAGGCCATGCCTCCTAACAGCACCTTTGCCCCTGAATGCATCAGTCCTCTGTTTTGTACAGTGCCAGCGTGTACATGTTCCAATGTATCCTAAAATACTCACGTCTAAACACATAAGACTCTGGGAGAAGATTTTAAATATAAACCATAATAATCTTTCCCCAGAGCCCAAAAGGCTCACATCCATCTCATTGTACAAAATCTATTTAGTCAATCTTTAAGGATCACGAAAAATCTTAGCAGTTTTGGCCATACTGAAAAGTCAAAGTCCAAAATTTCCTGTGAGGCACAAGGCAAACTCTTAACTGTGAGCCCCTATAAAAATCAAAGAGAAAGTCAAGTACTTCCAACATATAATGACACACGGCAAACCTTTCCATTCCAAAGGAAGAAATAGAGAGAGAAGCAAATTGGACCACAGCAAGTCTGGGAACCATCAGGATAAACATAAGGTCCTGTAGTTCTATGTCCAGCACCTGGGACAAGTTGTGAAATGTGAGCCCCGGAGAGCTTGTGCAATCCTGCCTCCATGGTTTTGCTGTTCTCACCTCAGGGCCTCTCGCTGGGTGGGTTCTATTCACTGACTGCAGTTTTCCTTGGCAGAGGCTCCATGTTTTCAGCATCTTCAACTTCCTGAGGTCTCCACTGCACTTCTGGCCTCACTCTCATAGCTGAATGAATTATAGACATTTCTCCTTTAACAGTAGAGTTTCATTTCTGTGACTAGTGATAAAATGAATTGGTCACTAAATGAGGAATTGTATACAGTATGTATGGCACAATATTTAGAAGAAAGAAATAGCCAAAGGGAACTCCAATTGGATGACTTTGCTCCTATTTGAAAAACTCTTACATTCAATACTATACTGTATAATAGGACTTAAAATTACAGTATGTACTATGTAGTCCAATAAGCAAAATTAAGTACTGATAAAAAGATATCAAAGCTCTATAGATAAGATGTACAGAGCTGTATGAAAAAGAAGGATGAGTTGCTAATCTGAACAGGGCACCTCAGTTATAAGTCTAAACAGTCTTTAAACAAGGAGGTTATTAAATGAGGAATACCCACACTGTCTTAGGGGCACATTGCCTGGCCTTCAAGAGCTTCCTCTGAGATTTAACCAGAAACCTCCATGACTCCATAACTCTCATTTTATATGCCTAAAAACCCATCAGCAGGAGGAGGGTACCAAGGTCGACCACTAGCTTTCACAGTTACCCTAGTTACCTTGAAACATTACTGTAGTAGTCCATATCACAGGGAAACCTGGTTCGTCTTCTCAAAGCAAACTCTTTTATGAGCCTTTATCCTTTTACGCCCTTTAGCCTGCAATGGAAGGGGATTTTCTGATTCTAGAGATGCCTTCAAGGCTTCTTTCTTCTTGACCCCTGCCAAATAGTTGATACTTTTTTATGGTCTCTTTATCAGTCACAGATCCTTTGGTCTCAGTTTATCCATTATTCCTTCTGAGCCCAAATTTAACATCTACCAAATTTTCTGCTTTGCCTTTTGTCCCCAATTTTTACTATACATTTGGCTAAACGCATCTATACTACCCATGCCACAACCTGAATGTTAGGCTCTGTTAAAATTTCCCCTACTACATCAAATGACCCATTGCTATTATTGTTAGTCTCCTACAGTTTTAGGATATAGGCAAAATGAAGACAAATTTTCTACCACAGTGTAACACACACCGACTATAGTCCAACTGCCAGTGAAGTTTCCAGCTCAAACCTCCTGTACCTGGTCTTTCTGTGTGCACTTCTGTATTCTCACCAGAATCATACCTCAGCTTCTACTCACATTATTCTAAGACTTCTTTAGCCCACATTTCCAGATTTTTCCAAACTTCTCCTATAAACCAGTTCCAAAAGTTTCTAAACCACATGGTCAGGTATAATCAAAGCAATAACTCCACTTCTCCAGTACCAATTTTCTGTATTAGTTTTCCTGTAACAGGGGCAAAATGTCTGACATCCACAAATTAAAGGAGGAAAGGTTAAATTTGGCCCACACTTCTGATTATCCAGTCCATGGTCAGTTGGCTCCAAGGTAGTGATGGCATGACACCAGCACATGGCAGAAGAAAGCTGCTCATCTCACGGCATCCAGGAAATGGAAAGAGAGAAGGAGAGGGAGAGAGAGCAGAGAGGAAGAAGATATACCCTTTCCAGAAAGGCCCCAAGTTATCTACCTCTTCTAACCAGGCCCCAGCTCCCAATAGCACATCTATCCACAAACTCTCCATTGGTTAAACACACTGATGAGTATAACATCCTCTTGTCTGGTCACATCCCCAAAGCCCTGCCCTTAAACACATGAAACTCTGGGAAACATTCTGATTTAAACCACAACAGGTTTATTTTGGTTCAGGGTTTTAGAGGTTTAGTCCATGGTTGACTGGCTCTAAGGGAATGGAATGTGGCAAGGAAGCTGCTTACCCATGGCAGCCGGGAAGCAGAGAGAAAAGTGTAGAGTCAGGAAGAAGAACCATCCCAGGTGCTTCCAGTGACCCATCTGTCCATCCATCCAGGCCCCTCCTCCTAATAGCACATGAACTCATCAATGGGTTAATGATCAGTATAGCATCCCCATGATACAGTCATGTGTCAGCAGATCTATCTCTAAAGACAAATTTTTTAGGGGACGTTGTCTTGGATAGTTTGCTCTCATTGCTGAGACAAATATCCCAATATCCAAAATGAAGGAAGGAAAGGTTTACTTATCTTACTGTTTGTAGAGGTTTCAGTCCATACTCAGCTGGCTCCAAAGCAGGGTGGCATGGCATAGGGACAATATTTCAAGGCAGCAGCCACCAAAAACAGCCAGAAAAAAGGCAAGCAGGAGGAGCAAGCCTCTTTTCCTCCCTTATATTGTACACAGGCCACCCTCCCTCCCTCCATGGTGGGTGTAGTAGTCACAAAATTTCCTTGCCCTCTTCTTGTTAAGGGCGAGGTTATTTACAAAGTAAAAGCCCTGGTACCCTGCTGAGTCTCTTAGTTACACTTCTAAACTTCTCAAGTTGACACAATGCATCAACCATAGCAAGCATTTTAGGTTTAAGTCATAACATAAGCTTTTGAAAATAATTTTAAACATTTAATGCAGGATTCACGAATAAATCTTGTATAGACAATAACACAACTGCACACAACACATGCACTTCTTAAGTACTGTAGATTCTGTATTTAGAGATGGTGGTAAGGCTATTTGATAAAGTACTGGGAAATTTTAGAAATGTTAGAAAAATACTGTAGTGTGAATTTGAATACCTTATTTGCTTCGGTCGTCTTGGTATCAAATACATTTCTGTTATTGAGGACCAGAAAGAAGAAAGTTGTTATATGACTATCAAGAATAACTCATGTGAAAAGTTAGTTATTAAACATTTAAATGTTTCATTCTTTTTCAAAGAAAGGAGTAATTAATAGTAATTTTTCTTTTGTTTGTAGAGAGAATACCTTAATCATCTGAAGTGTTCATTTTCTCATATAAATGCATCTAGCACTAGTAATTAAAAAAACAATTAAAAATTTTTGTTATAGAAGAATATCTGAGAAAATTATATATGACAAATACATATCATTATAACATTATGATTTAGATCTTATCAGTTAATGTTCTGGCATATTTCTTTTACCTTTACTATGTGTATGTATATTATATAAAATAAATTTATTATATTATAGATCATATTTTCTGTGTACATAGTTTATATATTCTGCTTTTGCTTTTATCATCACTATGATGTCTTTCCTGTGATACAAAATTTATGTCAGAGTATACATTAAATATACTCTCCTCACTCTCCCAACTCCTTATATAAATGGCTCCTAATATTCTGTCCTATGGGTTTACTCTAATTTATTTAAATTGCTGTCCTACCTTCTGTATTGCAGATGAGCAAAGATAATTAAACTCGACACATTAACTATCTAGTGTTGGAAATTAAAATAAGACATCTAATATTTTCTTTTTCCTTCCTTTCTTCCTTATTCCCACATACTTCCCAACTTTCCCAATTGAATGACTAGATTTGACTGGGGATTTAGCTCAGTGGCTTAAGTGCCTGCCTGGCAAGCATGAGGTCGTGAGTTTGATCCCTGGTACCAAAAAAAAAAAAAAAAAATGATTGCACAGAATGACTAGATTTGATATCTTCTAACATCCATACCATTGCTAATGGCAACAAATGTACCAAATTCCTTTTTGGATTTAAAGAGAATTTATACACAAAGTATAGAAAGACAGACAGTGTGCCTTCTTTGGGCTATTCTTATATTTAAAAATACTGGTATCTTGGATTATACATAAATCAATTTTTTTTTGGTTATTCTTATATTTAAAAATTTTGATATCTTGGATTATACATTCATACTTTTTTTTGGTAAAGGGGCTCAAACTCATGACCTCATGCTTACCAGGCAGGCACTTGAGCTACACCCCTGGCCCCTAGATTTGATCAGTAGTTTATTCCTTATAATGTCACTTTATTACCTAATTGTGATGCACAGGATGGAGGGTTTTCATAAAGAAGCAAATGGGAGAATATGGACTTATTTTCTAAACTAAATATCAGTACTAGAGGCAATTTTTGAAACACTAATAAGGTACACGTAATTTCAATAAAAGAAAATAAAAAAATTTACTCAATGAATCATATCTGTGATGACCATATTTTGGACAACCAGTCCAGGTCTACTTAATTTACTTATTGTTCGGTTCTATTATGATTTTTTTTTTTTTTTTTTTTTTGGTACTGGGGATCGAACTCACGACCTTGCACTTGCCAGGCAAGCACTTAAGCCACTGAGCTAAATCCCCAGCCCCGGTTCTATTATGATTAACTAAAGAGTAAATAGGAGTCTTTTCCTGGTAGGATCAACTTTTTTCTTGGTTTTAGGTTCATAAATAGTTCTGGCTTTCTTGACAAACATGGCTTGAAAATCTGCTTTTGAGTAAAACTATTCAGGAAGACAATCTTGCTCCTAGTTTAGATATACTTCAAAAGGCAGCATGTACCAGTTTCTTACAAAAATTTAATGGAATTTGTGATACAAAGTGAAATATTGGATGACCTTAAGGCAGGTTGTCTTTAATGACAGTTAAGGATATAGATATCTAATTCCATAGACCATTTACCTAAAGCTATTAAATTAAACTTCCTAAGTACCTCTCATGTTCAACTCTACATTTAAAGCAAGTGGCATTCTATTTCAGGGAAATGAAACCACTTACGGTCATAAAATGATAAATCTAGATTGGCCTTTCAATAGAGGGGTAAGTATGCCAAAAATCTGATAGGCATTCCTGTAAATAAAAATCTTTACTAAGTACAACAGAGTTCAAATTGATTTTAAAGCTTGGCACTCTTGCTGGCACATGATAAAATATAATGATAGTCAACATTAAGGTGCTTCCTAGGAATGAGGGTGTCCTGAAGCAGTACGGAAGCGTAGTGCAGCATGGCTCTGTGCCATTAATGGGGACTGTCTGCTGCATAAAAGTCATGGGCTGTCTCGAGGACTGCCAAGGAGACCAAATTCCAAAGGTCACAGGTCAGCGGTTAACTGTTAGGGCTATTTGTTCCTTCCTCAGAAGCATTACTAATTCTGGTGAGGATTCTGTGATAGTTAATCTTGACTGCCAATTTGGTTGTAAAGATACCTAGAGAGTGATTGGATGGTCAGGGTGCCAATCTCATCGGTGGCTCACCACTGGTGAGTGCATAGCTGAATGGGCTACACAGAGACTGGGCCTGGTTGGAGAACCTGGGCCGTGGTGGGCGTGTCCACAACCTTTCTCAGGCTCGCAGCGCGTTCTCTGCTGCCTGCCCGGTGATGAGCAGCTGTCCTCCGCCACGGCCCGCTGCCATGATGATTCTGCCTTGGAGCCAGCTGAGCGTGGACCAAAACCTCAGAAGCTGTGAGCCACAATAAACCTCCCCTTCTCTGAACTGTTTCACTTAGGTATTTGTGAACAGGGACCACAAACTAACTGACTCAGACTTTTGGTTTATGAAAGGTTTTTACCCGAGTCGGCAAGCCAGTGTTTGCTCCCTGTGAGGTACCAGGGCAAGTAGGATGGGCTGCAAGAAAAATCGCTTCAGTAGTAATAGATGAAATTAGGAAGACGCGTTTTTGTGTTTTAACCTCTCAATAAGCCACATTTCTTCCTGTCTTTAGAGTTTTGCTGTCTGTCTTGGATAAACTTTTCTTGTTGATAAGACAAAATTTGTGACACCCAGAAGTTAAAGGAGAAAAGGCTTATATTAGCTAGTGGTTTACAGAGGATTCAGTCAGCCTCTCCGTTTCATCCCATTCAGGTTAGGAGCCTGTTGGGTGGTGCCATCCGTACAGTGAGGGCAGGGGTTGAGGGTCTGTCTTCAGCAAATCTATTCAGCCATACCCAGAACTATGCTGATTCTAAGCAGTGGACTAATTTAGTACCACACATGCTTAATCCCAGTTCCACACACCCTTGATCCAGCCAGCTCCCAAAAGCCCCACCTATGAGACTTTGGGAGGGACATCTAGAAACAAGCCGCACCGCTATCCTGTGATGACCCAGGTATAGACTTTTCCCCCCAGTACTGGAGATGGAACCCAGGGCTTTGTGCATACTGGGCAAATGCTCTACCACTGAACTACATTCACAGCCACTGCCCCCTTTTTTTGAGGCAAGTCCTACTGTTCAGGCTGGCCTCAAAGTCCTAGGATGAAAAGATCCTTTCATTTCCACCTAAGCCAGTGCACAACCAACCCCATGTTTGCCTCTACTTTCACACCTGGCTCATGATACAATCATGAAGTTCTGAGGTGCAGAAACAGGACATGGAAGATATTTTTGAATTAAATGTTTATTCTTTCTGATAAAATTAGCACTTCATGATTGTCTTGGTGTTCTCTGCCTGACATAACAAAATGCTACCAGCTGGGTGGCTTAGACCACTGAAATGTATTCCTCAGGGTTGCAGAGGCTGAAAGTCCATGATTACAGTACCCGCCCGGTTGATTTTCTCTGAGGTCTCTCTTCTTTGCTGGCCAGGATGCTCTCTTGTGGTGGCCACGTGACATTTTCTCTGTGCGGAGAGAGAGATCTGTGCGTTTCTTCATCTTTTGACAAGGATGAGGGACCTACTGTTACTGTGTATTTAACCTGACTTACTCCACTAAATGCTTTATCTCCTGGCACAGTCACATTAGAGGTCAGGCGTTAGAGCTGGGGGTGGGGTGGCTGTGTGGCAACTCAGCCCATAACATGTCTGAGCAGAAGGCGTGACACACGAGCATGCAGTAACCCAGTGTTTCCCCAGATGCTCTTCTCTATATCCTAGGCTGAATTCCAGGACTTAGTGAATATTTACTCCACTGCAGATGGAAAAATAAACAGTCTGCTATAGAAGAAACCTTATAAAAATGAATTAAGACCTAATTTGTTTCCCTTATATTTACTCATTTATGAGTAATCCTTCTTCATTTCTGGGCTCAGCCATTTCTCACTGCGATGTGTAGATGATCATTCATTCTGGTTGTCTAGGACAGTAAATCCTGACCAGTTTTAATAGTGCCTTACATTTCTTCCCACGTTTAGATGATATGGGAATCCTACCAAGATAGGAGTTTATCAGGTTTAGACTGTCTTTTAAAAAATAGTATCTTTCTTAAAATAATTTTTTTTTCATTTTCCTCTCCAAGTGAATGCCCCAATATATCTCTTACCCCCTACTGCTTTATTTCTACTCTTCTCTGTGTTGCCCTCTCTTCTCTTTATATTTGTACATTTCTTTTCCTTTATGTTCTTGTCCAGTGTGTGTCTCCCTGTATAATCAGTCTCCATGAAGTCTAGTCTGCTGCCAAGGAATTAGAATTCTTTATCAGTGTTAATACCAATTTCAGTTTCTTAATCGATGCTAGAAATTGGAGAAAGTGAGATTAGCAGGTGTACGACTCTTAACCAGACTTTTAAAAGTGTGATGCTAATTATATAGCTTTACTTACTACTGAAAAACATCTGCGCTTAGCTCTGGTGGTAGAAGCTAAGCTGATTACTGCACAGAGCTAGCGGAACTGACAGAATTGTCTCCTTCCCAAGTTGCCCATTGTTCTAGCCGTATCCTAGCCAAGGCCGGCGTCTGTAGTCATCCCTCCCTTTCATCAACCAGGCCCGATGTTTATTTTTGGTGGCAGAGCCTTGGGTGAGAAAGAGACAGGCTTCCTTTGGGCTCTTAGCAAAACAACTTACGGTTGTGCACTGGAGAGAGAGAGCGAAGGCTCAGCAGGACCATCTTGTCTTAAGGTCAGCATATTATTAAATATTCTCCATAGGGAGGTGATTGGATTAAATAATTAGTGGATGTGAGGTTCTTTAAACTGCTAATTATTATGCTTTGTGGGTCTCCTCTACAGATGATCCATAGCCTGTGAACCAGTTCTAAGCATGAGGAGCAGGATGCTTCTGTCTTATCTCTACCCTCCATGAGTGTTTATAATTATATAATGGATGGGTTTGGGCATTTCACAGCATTTACAAATGTAATCTACCATTGTAACTCCTCAAACTTTGGTACCTAAGAAAAGCAGAGTAAGATAGCCAAGGAAACCTTTTTTTCCTCTATTTTTTTGAGAAAAGGAAGATTAGAACTACTAGATTAGCAAACAGTGCACCATTAATCATGTATCACCAAAGCCACATAGGTACTGTGAGTTTATGCTGGAGAAAAAAACAAGTAAGAAAACTAAAACAACAACCTAAAAAGTAAAGCTCAAATACTGCGGATAAGTGTTATGGACTACTTGTTCTGAAAGTTCAATTTATTCTCCTGTTGTGGAGTGGAGATTTGAGAGCTAGAGAAGTAATTATTCCTGTCCCTGGAAGATCAGGCTCTAGCCCATTAAGGAATTATTGCCAGCTCTAGAGATGATTTAAGACGCTATCTGACAAGTTCAGTATGTGAAATGGAATAACCCATAGTCAATTGTGTCGGCAGTTTCCCCTAGATTCTTAAATGTTACGCTTTGTTAATGAGCTTGCTGTGTTAAGTGGCCGCACCTTTCCTCTGCAAACCACAGGGGAATGGAATCAAATGTAAATCCATAGGACTCATCGCTTTTGCGCAAAGCTCTCTTGGCGTGTTGGAGGAGAGGGGAGTGTGAAATTAGAAGTCAGTATGGCGCTGAGTGTGGAAACCTCAGGGGCTGTTTGTGACTGCCTTATGTTTATGGGCATGGCCCAAAGAGCACCGGTAGAAATCAGGTGTTACCATAGAGGTATTTCAAAATATTTGTTTAAGGTAGAGATCTACTCATGGGAAGGGAAAAGGATGTCTGGAAACAAACTTTGCTTCCACTCCTCAGGCCCTGGCTGTGGAGTCCATTCTTCCCATGTGATCTGCAAAGAGGGAAGAGGAGGAGGACGAGGCAGAGAGGGCCAAGGGTGTGCTGGGTTCCAGCCTAGCAAAGCTCTCTTGCATGGCATCCTCTCTGGAGAGAGGCCAGGGAAGGAGGAGGAACGGGGAGTTGCCGGGGAGGGAGACCCTTCCTCACCGCTGGCTTGTGATGGAACTAGAGCAGGGAGGGCAACCACCACCTGCTCAGACCCTCGGAAGAGGCAGCAGGCCCTGAGCAGCTCAGAGCAGCCAAGCCACTGAAGGTAAGGAATCTGCACGTCACCTCAGGCACCGTGGACATAGCATCTCAGGGACAGCTGTGTCCTCAGGCAGATTACTTTTCTTGGGTCTTAGTTTATTTGACTGTACAATGGGGATATTAATAATTAGTATGAAGTTTAAAGTGTTTATGTTTATACACGGACCATTGTAAACACTGTACAAATGTTGATTATGGAAAGTTTTTTATCTTTTGAGGGTTACTGGTGATGGAGGCCAATGCCAGCACACTGAGATGCATCTCTGCCTGCACCCCTTTTTTACTGATTTATTTTGAGTCAGGATCTTACCAAACTGTTAAGTTTCCCAGGCTAGGCTCAAACTCTTGACCCCCTACCTCAGATCCCCAGAGTGTGAGCATTAGGGAATTGCGCTACCAGGTCTGGCTATGCAATATTAGAATTATCAAAGTGGAATTGCCAGGCCAGGGATGTAGCTCAGCAGCACAGTGCTTGCCTGGCTAGTGCAAGGTCCTGAGTTCAATTCTTGGTACAAAAAAAAAAAAAAAAAAAAAGAAATTGCCATGATTCATTAAAATCTAAAAATTACTAATATTGAAAACCTTAGAAGATATGTAATATCTAGTTTCTAATGAATGACTGGGAACTCATTAATCATGACAACTATTGGGTAATTATACCCAAATTAACTCGTAGGGAAGTAAGGGTGATATAGAAGAAATGCCTTTAGAGATGGAACACCTGAGTTGATGTTATGTTGCGATGCCAACGTATTCCAGGCTGAACTTCTCTTCTATACCAGAATTTCTTTTTTTCCCATGGAATTTCATTCACTCATTGGTCAGCCGAGACTCACCCTTTTTTCTCCTTTAATGCGGCCCTTGCCCTGTGATGAAGATCATGTGGGGAGCTTCTTGTGCTGTTTCAACCGGCCCTTCCTGTCTGCATCTTGAATAACAAAATGATGGGATAGTCTTAAAGCAATACTCCTAGGATTATGTTTCTCTCCTGTCTGGCAAATTTCCACTGAAAGCTCTTGCTGTTTAGTAAAATACAGTTAATCTGTCTCTGCAGGGGACTCTAAACTTATCCCACTATGAATTTAGCGCAACTTCAGAGCTTTATTTCATACCTCGTTGATGTCGCCAATCTAAACCATCTCCTGGGTTCCTAATGTTTTCAGCCTCCATTACCCAATTGAAAATTGGTCTTTTCCAAATTCTTTTCTCTGGTCCTGATCATCCATAGCTCAAAAGTCCTTTAAGATGCTGTGTGCACTGTTGTCACAGTACGTGACAACAGTGGGTATAGCGGCGTGAGCTAGGACCTCATTTTTGGTGACTGTTGTGCCCAAGACCTTATTTGCCTAGCCTGTTTTTGTTTTGGTTGGTGTTGTTTTTGTTGTTTTAATATGCTCTACTTTCCTTAATTGAACCTCCTTAACCTTGATAGACACTCAAATAAGTGTGACTAAACTAATAATGAACGCATGCCACTAATAAACTCTATGACCCAGGAAATCTCACTTTTGGCTTAAATATGTTTTATTTCTAAAACAAAAGGTTTAGAAGAGAATCTTATACCTTTTTCTAGAAAGGTTACAAATCTAAAGCATACCATGTCTTACAAAGAAAGACTACAGCTTATTCTAAAAACTGTAAAGACACTATACTTAGATAAGCATTAAAAAATGCTTACTCTAACCATTGTTTCCATTTTCTCAGCTCTACACTACTTTTTCTTTTAACTCCCTGATAATGTTAGCCTATGAAGTACAAATGCCATTGTGTTAGAAAACTAATTAATAAAAGATCTTTTCTTAAATAGAAAAATAGGATACAGGATTTTTCAATGACTAGTAGGCAAGCAGAAACTGTCCCAAGGCTTTCATCATCTGACAGATTTTCCCAGAACTTAGGGTGGTTTCCATCTGCAAAGAAGCAAGGGGCATCATACACTTTCATTCTCATTTTAAGTAAGTTGACTTAGTGTTTGTGGTTCTCTTTGTCGAAGTCACCTCTCTGTTATGACTCCACTCTAGCTCCTGTAGGCTGCCCTTGCTCACCTTGTCTGTTGTACCCTGGACTTCCATGATGCATCTGAAAGGCTGCCCCACATCTGTGTGATGTGATCTTTATCCTGAAGTACACAGAAGGGATGTCATGTGCAGAGAGGAAAAGTAACCAGAACTGGAATACAGGACACTTCCATTGGCATTTCACTGTATTTTCAGAGACTATTATGAAGGGGTTGTTACTTTGCATTATTGTTCAGTTAAATCAACAGGTTCATTGTAGGGAGCCCTTGAAGCTGGAGACTGATCACATGTGTGGGGCTAAAGCAAGGCCAGCCAAGAAAACACTGAGAGCCCAAATCAAGCCAGGTAAACAAGCTGCTCCAGCTCGGAGAAGGCAGGGGGCCCAGGCCAGCCAGGCCAACAAGTTGCTAGGCAGCGGGCCTGAAATGACATTCTTCTTACATTCTTCTTTGGAGGGTATAAATAAACCTGTCACAGTGCTTGAGCAGTTCCTTTCCTCCCATCAGGAGGATGAGGGCTCCACCTGACACTAGTTTTGTTTCTTCTTTATTTTCTTTTTTTTTTTATTTTAAAGAGAATAAAACAAAAGAGGGCAGAACAGAGCAGATCAGAACAGAACAACATAGGCAACAAAGTACTTTACATTAAGACAACTGGACATTAACAGTAGCTATCACAATAGCTGTTTCTCTGCTATAGTTGAGCATAGTTTCAAAGGCAATAATATCAATCATAATAAAATAGTATAAAACCATTCAAAGAATTACAGGGCATTCAGAACCAAATAACAGAGAATGATCAATGGGTACTATAATATCTCATTTTCAATAAAAAATTTTGTTTATACTATCACATATATTAAAATCCCAGTAAGACACAACATGATAGAACTAATGGTACTAGAAGAATAGAAGCATGGTAAGACTTCTAAGCAAGATGATATTAAATCAGCAATAGCTGTCATAATGTTTTGTTTTATTCAAAACAGCTGTTCATACCATCACACATAATAAAGTCAAACAAAACAGAATAAAACCATTCCAACTGATGAATGAAAACATTGAAAGGCTTCAAAGCTATGAAATAGAGAATCATGATTACCATAAAATCTTATATACTCTTATCAACTCTCATACTAGGGAGACTGCATGGTATTTACACATGTGAGTCTGGTTTATTTCACTTATGAGTATGGTCTCAAGTTGCATCCATTTATTTATAAATATCTCAATGTGATCATTCTTTATAACTGAGTAGTACTCCATTGTATAAAAATGCCACAACTTTTTTATCTACTCCTCAGTTGATGGGCACTTAGGTTGTTTCCAAGATCTGGCTATTACAAATTGCACTGCTATATACATGGGTACACATATATCACTGTGGTATGATGTTTTCAGATCTTCTGGGAATATGCCTAGAAGTGAAATAGCTGGGTCAAATGGGACCTCCAAACCTAGCTTTTTGAGGAATCTCCAGACTGACCTCCACAGTGGTTGCCCCAGTCTACACTCCCACCAACAGTGCAGAAGAGTTCCTTTTCCCCCACAGCATCTCCAGCACTTATTGTTGGTAGTTTTTTCTATCCTGGCCATTCTTTCTGGAGTGAGATGGAATCTCAGTGTGGTTTTAATTTGCATTTGTCTCATGACTAATGATGATGAACATTTTTTCATGTATTTATTTGCCATTTGTATTTCTTCATCTGAAAACTGTGTATTCATTTCAGATGCCCTTTTTGGATTGGGTCTTTGAATTTTGGGGGGGGTCTGATTTTTTTAAATTCTTTACAAGTTCTAGACAGAAGTCCTTTGTCTGACGGACTGTCCATTAAGATTTTTTCCCAATTTGTGGGTTTTCTTTTCACTCTGCTGGAACTCTCTTTTGACATGTAGAAACTGTTTAATAAGATGTTGTCCCAGTTATTGATTCTGGGAAGTATTTCCCATGCGGTTTGATTCTTGTTCATGAATTCTCTACTTACCTCTATATCTTCAAGATTTTTACCTACTTTGTCTTCCAACAGATTTAGTGTTTCTGTTTTAATATTTAGATCTTTGATCCATTTAGATTTTAGTTTAGTACATGGTGATAGGCATGGGTCTAGTTTTAGTCTTCTGCATATGGATAGCCAATTTTTCCAACACCATTTGTTGAAGAGAGTGTCATTCTTCCAGCAAACATGTTTGGCCCCTTTATCAAAGATAAGGTGGTTGAGTGAGTTTGTGGTTGTGGTTGTATCTTCCAATCTATTCCATTGATATTCAGGTCTGCTTTTATTCCAGTACCATGTTGATTTTATTACTGTAGCTTTGTAGTATAATTTCAAGTCAGGGATTGTGATGCCTCCTGCGTTGCCTTTGCTGCTTAGAATCACCTTTGCTATTCTAGGTCTGTTCTGGTTCCAGATGAATTTTAGGAGTGATTTCTCTAGATCTATGAGGTATGTTAGTGATATTTTGATTGGGATTGCATTGAATCTGTATAGTAATTTTGGGAGAATGGCCATTTTCACAATGTTTGTTCTTCCTATCCATGAACAGGGGATGTCTTTCCATTTTCTGAGGTCCTCTTCAATTTCTTTTTTCAAGGTATTATAATTTTCCTTGTATAGCTCTTTTACTTCCTTCATGAGATTAATTCCTAAGTATTTCATTTCTTTGGATGCTAGTGTGGAGGGTGTGGCTTCTGTTACCTCTCTTTCAGTATTTTTATTGTTAGTGCATAGGAATGGTATTGATTTTTGAGTATTGACTTTGTATCCAGCTACATTGCTGAATTTATTGATTATATCTAGGAGTCTTTCAATCGAGTTTTGGGGGTCTTCTATGTAAAGTATCATGTCATCTGCAAATAATGATAATTTAACTTCCTCTTTTCCTATCTTTACTCCTTTTATTTCTCTTTCTTGTCTTATTGCTCTGGCTAGTATTTCCAGTACTATGTTGAATAGGAACAGTGACAGGGAACATCCTTGTCTTGTGCCTGATTTTAAGGTAAAGGCTTTCAGTTTTTGGCCATTTAATATGACGCTTGCTGTTGGTTTGTCATAGATGGCCTTTATCATATTGAGGTAAAGACCATCTATTCTAATTCTCTGTAAGGTTCTTATCATGAATGAGTGTTGGGCCTTATCAAAAGCTTTTTCTGCATCTATAGAGATGCTCATGTGGTTCTTACTTTTGGCTCTATTGATATAGTGGATTACACTTATTGATTTACATATGTTGAACCATCCCTGCATTCCTGGGATGAATCCCACTTAGTCGTGGTGTATAATCTTCTTGATGATTTTCTGCATCCTGTTTGCTAATATTTTATTGAGAATTTTTGCATCTATGTTCATTAGGGAAATTGGCCTATAGTTCTCTTTTTTAGTTGGGTCTTTCTCTGGTTTTGGTACTAGAGTAATATTTGCTTCCAGGAATGACTTAGGAAGAATTGCTCCCCTTTCAATTTCATTGAAGAGTTTGAGGAGTGTCGGCATTAAGTCTTCCTTGTATTTCTTGTAGAATTCTGCAGTGAATCCGTCTGGGCCTGGGCTCTTCTTTGTTGGCAAGGACTTAATTACATTTTCAATTTCATTAATAGAAATTGGATTATGCAGCAGTTTTACATCTTCCTGATCCAGCTTTGGTAGTTCATATGTATCTAGGAATCTGTTTCTTCAATGTGTATGTCAACCAAGTCCATTTGTTCCCAGGCATGATTCAATTCTGTTATTTCTTTGCTGATTTCCTGTCTAGTTGATCTTCCCTTTGTGTCAATGGCATGTTAAGGTCTCCTGTTATAATTGTGTTATTGCTTATTTGACTTTTCATTTCTGCTAGTATTTGTTTTGTATAGCTTGGTGTTCCTGAATTTGGTGCATATATATTTAAGATTGTTATCTCTTCCTCTTGAAGTTTTCCTCTAACTGGTATGTAGTGACCTTCTTTATCTCTTTGGATCACTCTTGATTTGAAATTCACATTGTCTGCAAACAGGATGGCTACTCCTGCTTTTTTTTGGTTTCCTGTTGCATGAAATATTGTTTTTCATCCTTTGTCTTTCATTCTATGAGTGTCCTTATGGATTAAATGGGTTTTTTGTAGACAGCATATGGTTGGATGTTGTTTCTTGATCCATTCTGCCAGTCTGTTTCTTTTGATTGGTGAGTTGAGGCCATTTACATTAATGGTTGTAACTGTTATATATTGTTTTATTGTTCACATGTTATCTTTCTGCTGTTGTCTCTTTAGCTTTCCATTCTGTTTAATTGTGTACCTTGCTTGGTGGTTTTATCCTATGTGTATCTAGAATGTGTTTTAGTATTCTGTAGGGTTGGTTTGGTGTTCATGAATTTCTTCATCTGTTCTGTGTCGTGGAAGTATCTTATTTCTCCATCCATTTTGAAGGACTGTTTTGCAGGGTACATCAGTCTGGGTTGGAAATGGTTTTCCTTTATGATCTGAAATACTTCACTCCATGCTCTTCTTGACTTCATTGTTTGTGTGAGAAGTCTGCTGTGATTCTGCTAAGTTTTCCTTTATACGTGATCTCTCTTTTCTCTCTAACAGCTTTTAATATTCTGTTCTTATGTTGGATTTCTGAGATGGTGATTATTATGTGTATGGGTGTAGTTTTATTTTGGTTATGGCTCTTTGGAGTTCTATATGCTTCACTTATCCAAATGTCAGTTTGTCTTCTCATGTTTGGGAAGTTTTCATCTATTACTTCTGTAAACATCCTCTTGATACCATTTGGTCTGTCCCCATCTTTTTCATTTATCCCTATTAATCTTATGTTATTTTTCTTTGCATCATCTTGCAGCTGTTGAATTGTTATTTCCTGATTCTTTGTTATTTTTGAAAGATCTTTTTTTTCCTATTCACTGGCTGCGATCTATTTTCGAGGTCTGAAATTTTATCTTCACTTTCATTGAGGTGGTTTTGGCAGCTTTCAATAGAATTTTTGATTTCCTGTATAACTCTTTGAATCTGCTTTATGTATTCTGTTTTTTTCTTATAGTGTTCATTCAGGGATTCTGTCTGTTTGCTTTGTTCCTTTAGCTGTGTCTTCACTATATGTGTTCACTATTTCTTTCACTACTTTTATCATTTCTTCTTTTACCTGGGCAAGTATTTCTGATTTGAATTTCTCCATAGCTTCCCCTGTAGCTTCCCCTAGTTGCATCTTTATTTCATTTGATATCATTTCAGACATTTCAGGTATATGGCTTCTTTTTTCTTCTATGTATAATGCTCCTAGGCTTTTTTGGGATAGGCGGTGATTTGACCCTGCCTTTTGGTCTTTCCTTTTGTCATTTTTCCATATTTTCTTGCTTTGAGTGGTGTTCCAAAGCTTCCTCTGGATGTGTGGCAAATTACCTCTTACACCCTCAGTTCCAAGAGCAGTGCTGGCTCCCCCACAGGCTCTTGGCTCCCTAAATTGAAAGGTGGAAGCTGGGCATGGTGAACTGAGGCCGGAGGAACCTCAGCAGCAGTCCCGTGTCCTAGGGGGCAGATATGATCTCAGCCGCTGGGAGTGTTGGTCTTAAGCTCTCCCCAGGCCAGCCTACCTCAGGCTGTCAGTCCCCCTGCTTGGCCTCTGCCTCTTGAACTGAGAGAAGACCGCTGGGCGTGGTGCACTTAGGGGGTGGAACTTCCGGGACTCAGTCCTGTGTGTCTGGTAGCAAGCCAGAAGCTTAATTTGCTGGAATGAAGGTCGCCAGCTCTCCAGGAGCCCACCTTGTGGCAGTGGGACTCACGGCGCATGGTCCTAACTCCCCCTGCAGGCTCTTGGCTCCCTAAATTGTAAGGTGGATGCTGGGCATGGTGAACTGGGGCCCACGGGACCTCGGGCCACAGTCCCCTGTCCTAGGGGGTGGATCTCTTCTTTATTTTCTAATCCTCTCACTGTCTTTCCCCCAGGGAACATCTAGAGCTGCAGTTGGTTGCTACAGTTCATGCATTGGAATTCTTTTTTTTTTTTTTTTTTTATAAACAAACAAACAGAAAACCCCTGAAAAATCAAGATTCAAGCAAACCTAAACAACCACAACAACAAAACCAATAGCTATATAGGTTTTCAAAACAAGATGATGGGAACTTAACAGCAGTAGTTATACTGCATATTGTTGTCTTCAAAGTAGTTGCTCGGGTTACCAGGCACAGGAATAAAACAACAGTAAAACAGAACAAAGTATTGGATTTCAAAAGCAAGACAGAAGGAAATCCCCCACAGTTGCCACAGTGCACACTGCTATCCTTCAAGCAGATGCCCAGAGTACCAGTTCTAGGCCTGCAAAGTCAATACAAACATCACGTTATTCCTTGGCCCCCCTGAAACAGTCAGTTGCTTACTGGGGGTGGGGCTGGGGGTGGGGTGGAAGCTCTTCTGGTTTCCCAGCCTGCACTGCAGCTGGCTCCGGGAAGGGCTGGCTCATCTTCTTGCTGAGTCTCTTCCTAATCCCCATGGCGGAACCTGGCTCATGGGAAGGTATGGTTTTCTTGGAATTCTTGGAATTCTTGGAATCCATTCCAAGAATTCTTGGAATCCATTCCAATGGAATTGGAATTCTTGACTTGGGTACAAAAATTATATTTTACTTGGCATTTCACTTAATATTTCAATTTAATGAGCAAAATAATTCCAGTACTCTTGTTGCTTGTTTTCCTTGAGAGACAATAAGAAATTCTGTAATAGGTTGATAGCAGGGCTGGTGTTTTGAGGTTGTTTTTATCTTGTATCTTGATTTTTCATATACTGGGACTCTGTGTGTAGGAAGTTCTATCTCCTGCCATGACAAGGTTGTCACTGACAATTCTAGTTCCTTTGGAAATTAGAATAATTCTACATTTAGCCTATATTTGCTTCTCTGCTTTACTTTGCATTGTAAGAACAATTCTCTTCTAGCCATAACTTTAATGGTATTTTGATATTTTTGCAACTTGAGAACACTTATGCATTGGATATATTTTAATGTATAGGGGAGAGAATAGGTTTATAGGTTAATCCTGTGACAATTGTCTCTTAAATTATTACATATTTATAATCTCAAACCCCAACTCATTGACCCTATGTAATGTATTTAATAACGTGAGGAACACTGGCTAACTGTCATCATGTTTCAAAATAGGCAAGTCCTCCTGGCTAGTGTATAAAAGGGGCTCACTCAATGGTATACAGTAGGAAATAACTGTGTCCCCCATCATTACTTTTGTATGTTGAGTCCCTCAAGGATCTAAATAAGATTTCTGGAGAATTTCTTATCTTTTTCCATCATGTTGAGGTATACAGTAGTCTCAGTGGTAGTAGGAAGATAACCTCCTTTTTTCCTACTCCCCCTGGTTTCCTCTCATCCCATTTCCATCATAGTCCTGGTTTCCTAACCTGCAGCAGTTGTAGGGGGGACCAGGCACGCTGTGTCTTTGCTGATTTTGTCTTATTTCTCCCACTTGGCAGTTGTTGTTTTTGGTCCTCTCTGCTCAGGAGAAGGAACAAGAAGAGCACAGTCTGACCTGATGGTTGCCATCAAAATCTGGCATTGAGGCCATTACTTTGGCAGATACTCAAGGGCTGCTTCCTCCTCTCAAAGGAATTGCTGGATTTCACAGACTCTTTCCAACTACCCTTTCCCAGGGTCTTCTAGCCGCATGCCTTTCTGAGAGGTGGGTGACGCACTTTATAGCTGGCTTGGACGGACATCTGTCCTCCTCCCTAGAGTTTGCCCTGGGCATCCTTGCCATGGAGACAGTTGTCCTGAGTGGGTGTTATTTCTTTAGGTGTTAAGCCTGGATACCTTTGTTTAGTCCTAAAGAGAACGTAGCACCTTTGTCCTTTCATCTGGAGCATGGGCATTCAGCATGTGCCCCTGCAACTCTCCCTGTAGTATTTGCCAAGCCAAACCTTTTCCAGGTGAGGGCCAAAGTGCTAGGCAATGCAGACAAAAGGCCAGGGAGAATTCGCTTCTTTATTCTGGCTTAGTATGGATTAAACATCCGTTATCCAAAATGCTTGGTATGAGGAGTGCTTTGGATTTCCGATTCCCCTTCTGACCTTGGAAAGTTTGCATCCAAATAATGAGATATGCTGGGGATGGGATCCGAGTCCAAACATGAAATTTATCTGTCCTTCATGCACTCCTTATAGCCTGAAGTTACTATCTTATGATATTTATAGTGCAATTGCTTTTTAACTGGCTCCTCACATAAGATCAGCTGTGAGATTTTCTACTGTGGCATTATGCTGCCACTTAAAAAGTTTCATATTTAGAGAGAAAAGCCAGCATCTCCTGAAAATCCACCATGCTGGTACTTGGGGGACCCACCAGGAAAGCAAGGATCCAACCTTCCTGGTAAGCAGCGCAAGCTACACACGTGCCAGGAAGAGAAAAGCCAGCGTCTCCCAAGAATCCACCATGCCAGGACTTGGAAGACCAACCAAGAAAGCAAGGATCCAGCCTGCAGTGCAAGCCTACTGGTTTAGGCTCTGAGAATCCCCTGTCCCCGTTTAGCAACCGGATGGTTTCAAGGACAGCCTGAGTTGATAGCAACTAAGGTATATAAAGCGATTAAATGCTTGTATTGTTTGGCCGATTATGTAGGCCTGGGGCCAAGGTCTGAGCATCTCTCTGGAGGATGATGGTATGCAATGTAGCAAATATGGGGATTTCCTCCTATCTTGTGTTTGTAGTCCAGTACTGTTTTGACTTTTTTGCTTTGTTCTGATTGTTTTGCTTTGTTAAATATTCTGTTTTGATTGGTTTTATTGTGTTTTGTTTTTAGTTTGATTTTGCTATACCTGATGGAATGGACAACTATTGTAAAGATAACAAGATATACTGTGTCAGCTATTATTGTTTTCCTGGTATCTTGCTTTGAAGTTTTGTGCCAGTTTTGCTGCATTGTCTTGATTGGCTTGGTTTTGTCTTGCTTTGTTGTATTTTACTATCTTTAAAATTAAAAAAAATTAAAAACAAAATTAAAAACAAAAACAAAAAAAGTTTCATATTTTGTAGCAGCATTTGAGATTTTGGGTTTTTTGATTTTGGAGTCTCAGTATGGATACACATGGCAGGAACCTACATGTTCCTATAGCTGGATAAGCATGAGAGCTGGAGAGGAGAAGGAGAAAACAGAGTCAGAGATGTCATTCTGTCCCTCTCAACTCATAGCTGTTCAAATACAACTATGTAAGAGTACAGAATAATGTGGTTGCCTACTTGTATTTATATTTAGCCAGTTACTTTGGGTTTAGGGATATGGTAATATGGTTTAGCATTGGTAATTGGTGGTCAACTTCAACACCAGCTGAGCTGAATCAGTGTGATGCTGAGCATGGCTGGCCCACCTGAGGACTGTTGCCAGCATAAAAAGGAGACCTAGAGAGGAAGAGTAGCCTTGTAGGTTCTCCTAAGTGTTGTTTGGAGCCATTGGTTCTCCTGGAGGAGCTTCTCATGCTGGCTCCCCTGATATGAATTCAGCTGTTATCATCAGTGGAGCTTGGGACCTTGTTGCTGAGAATGGCTGTGGTTCACTTAGGGAAGCTTTGGTCCTTACTTGGAGCATCGCTTCCTGGCTCCAGACGGGAAGATGTGTACTGTTTAATCTCCAAGAAAAATTTGTTATACTGTCTTCCTGATATGTACTCAGCTGTTCTCATTGTGAGAGGAGCTTGTGACCTCACTGTCACTGAGAATGGCTGTGGTACCTTTCAGAGGAGCCCTGGTCCTTATTTATTTTGAGCATTACTTGGCTCCAATACAGAACCCTCAGCCTGCTGGCACAGATCCTTCACCCCACTGCCACAGACTTTCTAGCTTCCACTGCTGACCTTTGGGCCTTCCTAGCATAGATGCATGAAATTGACTTGCATGGGTCATTGTCGTGGACTCTAGATCTTCAGCTGAACTCATGCAGGTTATTGCCATGGGGTCTGGGCTGTTGGCTGGATTTTCTAGGTCTTCAGTTTCTAGACAGATGTCCTGCACTTTCTTTGCATTTGACTCTGGATGACTAACATGATATACTACTATAAATTATGTGTCTGTATGTAATCATTTTCCTGGCAACTCCTGACTACAACAGGGGAAGAAAAGTGTTCTTTTTATTAAACATTTTGAAAATAGCATTATACAAATATAAATCTACACATGTGCAAAATCACCCTTAGTGTAGCAGTGGTAAATACAGACTGATGTAAATGTGAGGTACTGGAACTCAGCTACTACTGTTGTTATAGACAATGTAGTTTTCTGACATTTTAGAAAATTTTTAAGCAAAACAAATTATAGTAATGCTGTACTTGCACAATAGTTATCTTCCTAGCGAATTCTGTCCATTATTAAATCGTGTCAGACTTCCCTTTACAGCTATGTGCGACTGAACTGTATCAGTTGAATCCTCCTTGTATAAGCTGGCTGGGGAGAAAACAAAGATTGCTCACAAGCATTTTGGCTTGACTGAGTGGCCAGAGACAGAGGAGCCAGGATCGTAGAAGAGAAGATGCTCTGTTCCAGAGAGGTGAAAAGGATGAGGAAAAACTGACTTCCACCGTGGAAGAAACTAAGCTGAGCTTTGGGGTTTGGGGTGGTAGGGGACGGAAGTGAGAGGTGAGAGCCTGGACCAAACCTTACAAAACTGGGGCCTAGCCTTGAATGAGCGCAGTACCTAATTCAAATCCTAGGTAAGTGCTAAGATACAGTCTGAAGGAAATAACCACCTTCAGCATTTCTACAGAATCTCATGCCTAATATCCAGTATTCAGTGTGCATTTTTGTGGCCTACAAACAATGGATGCAGACCCACCAGTGACATAGATATTAGACACACATATTGAAACATGTGATTGAGCAAATAGAAGAAAAGATGGAAGATCTGATTGGAGAATGGCTCCACACACAAACATGCACACATATGCACTCTGTGATCTTCATCTTTGTACTTTCTCCCAAATTCTTATGTTGAAACCTCTATATGGTGATACTGAGAGATGGGGCCCTCAGGAGCTGGTGAAGCCTAAGGACCCTGCCCTTGTTACATGACATTCATTCCCTGTGTAAATGATGCGGCAGCGATTTGCCCCCGAGGACACAGCTACAAGGTGCCATGAGGACAAGGCCTTCGCCAGACAACATGTCTGCAGCTGTGTTGATTTGGGACTCTAAGCTTCCAGAGCAGGGGTTCCCGGCCCCTGGCCACAGACCGAACAGACCTGCGGTCTGTTGGGAACTGGGCCAGACAACTGAGGTGAGTAGGGAAGCCAGAGCAGCTGCGTCTGTATTTACACCTGCTGTCTGTCCCTGTCACTCGGTTCCTCCTGAGCTCCACCTCCTGTCAGATCAGCAGTGGTCAGATGCTCATAGGCGTGTGAATCCTGCTGTGAACTGTGCATGTCAGAAGTCTGGGTTGTGGGCTCCTTATGACAGTCTCCTGCCTGGTGATCTGAGGCAGCAACACTTTAGAATGGTCTAGAATATTAGAAATAAATGTCCACTGCTTATACAGTACTTAAAGTATTTTGTTATAGCAGCAGGAGCAAACTAAGACATACACATACCTAAATGTAGGTGTGAGTAATGTTGTATAAAATAAATATGGTATGAAAAGCTTATAGGCTTAGGTAAATACAACAGATACATTAACAAACATAGATTTTCCACCTTTGTGAGAATGTCTTCTGAATGTGGAAATATTCTTCATAGTGTAGAATGTCTTGCGCATTGCAAGTGATGTGATCCCTGTCCCCCATATGCAGCGGCACCTCAAATCATGATGACAGTTTAAAACAACCTTCCAAATTTCCGGAATACTGCCTGGAGGAAGTATTGCACATTTTGAGAACCCCTATGCAGTTGCTCATCTAAGATAATTTGATGGGGAATAGAGAAATTCAGAAAGCTGTGATAACATCACAAACCTAAACAAATCTTATAACTGGTTATTTCCAGGGATACACTTTGAATCCTGTCATCTGAACTCTTAAAACAGTGTTGTTCCTCCAAGCCCTTTATTCCACTGAATGTTTTAAAACTCTTGTGACATGTATCTTTGGTTTCTGGGTCAATCAGCAATTTGAAGATTTTTTGGCGCTCTCAGATAAAGTAGACAGGATATCTGAAAACCATTGCTAACTGAAAATCATTAGATATTTTTACAACTCCCTTTAATATAGTAATGCAAATTCCTTTCCAAAATTCTGAAGTAAGTTGGCACTTCCTGCTGTAAATTTAAAGGTCTGAAAACACCTCACCCTGCTTCAGCATAGAGAATTAAAGCAAAACTTCAAAGATCTTAAGTTTAAAAAATATCAGAAAGTGCTCCTTTTAGTATAGTTCAAAATAATCACAGGTGAACCATGATGGATTTGTGTGGAAAGTTAGCACCCAAATATACCTTTTCTCTGGAATTTACGTAGACTTCTAACTTTAGTTATATTAGCATTTTTATAAATTCTCTCACCACTCTGCAGTTCTTCAGCATAACCCAAAATCACAGCCTCTATTCCAACATTAATGTCGGAATTTCTGTCATGTAGCAGGTTTGGAGACATCTACTTCCCATCTGTTTTCCCTTTTACATTTGGAAAAGGAAGCTTGTCTAATAAAAGATTTCATTTTTCTCTGCCTCTGTTTTTATAGGTAACTTCAGATTTGCATTTTATCACTTCTCTCTCAGAACCTGGTGGTATTGTTATTGAGTTTTAATGAGTTTTCATTGGTAGTGCTCAACATTGGTGAATCATCACTTATTATTCTGGGTAGCTTTGCATGCATGCTCCACTGTATTTCCTATTGCTTTTTCTCCTGGCCTTGTAGTTTCCTAGTATCTACTAGTGATTATCTGATTATGCATAATCATATGTGTGTGCATTGATATATTCACATATACATATTAATATACATACTAATGTATATATATATATTAATAATGTCACTAATATATATAAAACTCACTTGGGCAAGAACTTATTAATGAGCAGCCCATGTACCTATAGAAAGTAATTACAGAACAATTAATTCTATTTATAAACTCACCCAAAGTCAAATGATTCATCTCTACCAGAGCCTCAGTGAATTCCATCTGATTAAAGCCTTTCTGGGGAATATTACACCACACAGAGGAATCAACTTTTAATTGCTGTAGCTCCATGTATGCAAGGAAGGCTTAGGAGTTGGTACTCTTCGTGCCCTTACCACTTACTAATGGCCACGGTTATAATGTATCCTTAAGAATTAATTAGGTTTCATTCCTCTCTCCATTCAATGAATTCTTACTTAAATGCAAGACTCTCCTGTTGGCATACATGTGGCTATTAGGTTCATATGAATATTTCACCTTGGCTTTTTAGGTGCTATTTTGAATATAGTGCAGCTATAATTCAAGTGCTAGTTCTCTGCCTGAGCCCTTTTATGCACGGCATCACTGGAGTGCGTCATACTCAATGATAACAGTTATGAGGAGAGATTTCAGGAGCCTCAGGAAGAACTCTCACTTCTTCTGCACCTTCATTTTTAACTTCTTCCAATTGACAGCTACTTCTCCCTCCAGATCCTGGTTATGATTATTCTTTTTATTTTAACATCATTTGACTTTTTTTTAAATTCAAATTTAAAACTTAAACCTATTATTTGATGGCACATTAATGCAAATGGTCCTTTGCTTTTGGCAGAGAAATTCTGATGATGAGAAAATGAAAGATTCTGGTTACGCCGAGGAAGAAAAAGTACTTCTGCTCTAAGAGGCAGCTGGGTGTGCCTCGGCCATCTAGACCTGCTGATCACAGTGTGGATTATTGTTGGTTTGAGGAGTTGCTAAGAGTACTGTTCTTAGCTTAAATTGAGGACTCGAGATGAGAGAAATCTGTAGTCTAAATACCTTATCGCACTAACTGTTTAGATTTTCAGTGTGTGGTCGTTTAGTCTCTAGAAGAAATCAATTAGAATATCAGGTTCAACAAGATTTTTTTTTTTCATTTCTTAATCTATCAGGAGCCCAGATGAGAGTCCCAATGAGTACAGTGAGAAAATTAACAGAGTAAGACAAGTATAGTGGTGAATCAATGGCTGGGATGTCAATGTCTCCAGATGGGTTCTTCTCCACTCCCCAAGCACCCACTATTTATTAGGTGTGTACAGTCATACAGTCATAAGTGGGGCTAACAGAGGATTACAGCTCAGCAGAAGACTCAGATCCAAAAGGGCATAGATGGTCTTATGCTAAGAAAGATCTTGTCCTGGCGTATAATCCTGGGATGACTCAAAACGGCATAGATGACTTTATGCTTAGAAAAGTTAATGGGAAACCTCAGATGGTGGTACCCATGATCCCAAGCCTCCATTTTATCCCATAAGGAAGTATATAAAATTAGCCATTGTGAATTTTTGGTCCCCAACAATAATCTAGGAAGACAGTTGGATACAGTATATGGAAAAGAAGAGTAACAAAAATATATGACTATAATTTTGCTACACACACACACACACACACAGGAATTAAATCCAGGGATTCACACAGGCAGTCTACCACGAGTTATGTCCCTAGCACCTTTTCAGGCTCTTATTTTGAGACAGGGTGGCCTCAAACTTGGGATCCTCCTGCCTTGTCTTTTCCAGAAGTTCCTGATGGGAATTTATTGCCTGGCTGTCCTTTGACCTATCACTTATATTTCTCCTTCATAAAAACAAGGCCTATTCTGCACCACTGTGTGGTCTTAAGGAATCCACGATGTAATGAATAAAGTAGGATGAATAAGCATTTCCCCCGGCACAAGCATATCTTCCTGCCCTTTCATTGGCATTCATGCCTCTTGTGGGCTTTTCATTCTGCTGCAGAATGTGTTTGTGTGAGCGGGAAGGGAGACATGGATCTCGGCAGCAGGCCACCAGAGCTTTCATGCATTTGGCCTTTGGGTTGAATGGAACCTTTTCATTGTTATTTACACCCCCAGTGACTGAGCCTGGGTATTGTTGGAGTCATCCACTGTCGCACATTCCTCTACCCATTGTCTGCAGTACTGCATGCCTGGTCACACAGAGGCAGTACCGCTGAAGATAGATTTTTCCTTACCTGAGCCTCCTGCCATGCAGTTTAACTCTTCATCTTCACTGTAATCTACTTTCTGTGCCGTGGACCCTCTACTTATTGCTGCATCTCAAGCACAGAGCAAACATTAATCGTAGTTAGCACCACTATAGTCAGGGTGCACCTGTCCTCACAGGTGCTAAGATGCTGGATGAACTGACTTCTGTCCTCTCACTGGTGACCAGTTTCTGTTCTTCCTTCTTATATAACTGGAGAGGTGGATACCACTCTTCTTACTCTCTTACTCAAGGTGTGTTTTGTTTGAAACAATTCACTTGATCAAGAAGGATTACTGTTCTTTGTAGAATAGAACATTTCTTTACACAAGATTTGTAGAAGCTAGTATTTCCTCCTACTAGAGTTTCCAAACAAGGGTTTGCAGATCCACATCTGTAATGCCTGTGCTAATCACAGTAATTTCTTTATCAGGTTACTAAACCTGAATATTGACAATATCACTCAAATGCTAGGAATAGGCCTGTAAAGAAATCCTCCTGTGTTTTGTCTCTTGGTAAGAAAAAATAACAGCCAGTTACGATGTTTCTCATTGGAATCACTTCTCAAATTGAAGAATGGTTTTATTATTGGCTTTTGAAACAAGTGTAACATGTTGGATGAACAAGCAATTGGTAAAATGTCCTTTGCCCTAGTGCAGATAAACTTTGAAGAAGAGCCTTCAACTGCTTTGAAGAATACATTTTTCTCCTGACAGCTTATAAGTAATTAAGTTTTAATTTCCTTTGGTGCTAGGGCCAAGCTATCACTTTAGCTTGAAAGAGAAAACATGAAACTATAGGAGTCACCCATCAGAATAACTAGAGGCAAGCAATCCTAGGAGAAGCAGAGACTGAGAAGTGATTTTTCTGTCAATTGTACTGCTTTACCTCAAGTAATCACATATTTGGAAGAGCTGTGCTAGACGTTAAGTTCTCTGCATTCTGGACACACAGTATTCACCTTTCCAAGACTGTCTTTCAACTCTGTCCTGGTGGTGAAAATTAGAGATCACGTTTGTGAATTGCCTAAACAGGACTGTTTCTGTGGGACTTGAGAAGTGTATTGGCTACAGTATGAACTTAGAAAAAATGATGTGATAAGTGTCATTTTGGGAAGCACCACATCAATGTAAAAATAATAAAGAGGAGAATCAGACCTGGGAAAATCATGATGTTTGAGGTGGTGAAATATGTTGGTATTGGGACTAATTTGTCACAATTTTTAGTAACAAATTGTTATATTTCAATCAAGTTAAATGAAATGTGTCCAGCAGTTTAAAAAGACTAAGCCTATTTGTCTTTAAAATTATCAGATAAAGCTGTGATACCTTCGCTATGCAGAAGTTTTGAATTTGATATAATCCCAGCTATCGGTTCTTAGTGTGAGTGCTTCTGTGGTTCTGTTCAGAAAGTGCCTGTCCTTGCCTGTGTCTCTCACTGTTTTGCCTATTTCATCTCCTAGTGGATTAAGTGCTTCTGTTTCACTAAGTCTTTTGTCCATTTGAATTTATGTTAGTACAGGTGGAGAGATATGGGTCTGGATTCATTCTTCTGCGTGTGGAGAGTCAGTTTTCCCAGCATCATTCATTAGAGGCTATCTTTCCTCCAGCAGATGTTTTTAGTATCTGGGTCAAAAATCAGATGACTGAATGTGCCTAGAGTTGGTTCTGCACCCTTAATTCTGTTGCATTTATCACATCTGTTTGTGTGCTGATACCTTGCTGTTTTTATCACTGTAACTTTGTAATATACAAGAACTTAAAATCTGGGATTGTGAATGCCTGCTGCTTTGTTCTTGTTACCCAGGATTGCTTTCGCTATTCTGGGCCTCTTCGGGGTCTGCATAACTCATAAGGTTGTTTTTTCTAGTTCTGTTGAGAATACTCTCAGTGATTTGATTGGAATTTCATTGAGATTATACATCATTTTTTGGCAATATGGACATTTTGACAACATCCTCAACAATAGATGTCTTTCCATTTTCTTTTTTTGTTTTTTTCTTTTCTTTCTTTCTTTTTTCTTTTTCGTTTGTTTTTTTTTTTTGTTGTTGTTGTTGTTATTGGTACTGGGCATCAAACTCAGGACCTCGCACTTGCCAAGCAGGCGCTTATGCTGCTGAGGTATTCCCCAGCCCATGTCTTTCCATTTTCTAATATCCTTTTTAGTCTCTGTTTTTAGAGTAGTATAGTTTTCACTATAAAAGTCTTTCACTTCCTTTGATAGCTTAATTGCTTAGCAGGAACCAAGCAATAGAGACATCAAGCAGAATAGAAAAAATTTCCAGTTACTTCTAAGATAAAATGCTAATATACAGAATATATAAACAACTAAAATATTAGACTCCCCAGGATAAAAGATCTACTTAAAAATGGGCAATTGGGACAAATAGACACTTTTCAAGAACATAAGTACAAATGGCCAATAAATACATGAAAAGTGTTCAGCGTCTTTGGCTATTAGGGAAATGCAAATCGAAATGGCAGTGAGATTCACTTCATTCCAGTAACAATGCTTATCATCAAGAACCCAAAAAATGATAAGTGCTGGTGAGGTTGTTGTGGTGTTTTATATTGTTGGTTGGAATGTAAACTACTACAATGACTATGACAAACAGTATGAAGATTTCTCAAAGAACTAAAAATAGAAATTCTACTTAAGCCAGCTCTACTTGTTTTGGGTACATTCCTGAAAAAGTTGAAGATACCAAATTAGAGTACATATACATATCCATGTTTATAGTAGCACATTTTATAATAGCTAAATCATAGAAGTCGATCTATAAGCCCATCAGCAAATAAACAGATAAAGAAAATATGTCATATAGGTATATATGCAGTGGCGCACTTCTTAGTCCTAAAGAAGGATACACTTGAGTCATTTGTAGGATGACTGCAATTTGAGACCATAATACTCACTATAGTAACCAGACACAAAAGGTTAAAAATTACATGGTTTCTCTTGCATGAGAAATGCAAAAGAAACAATTTTGAGAGCCAAATGAAGGACAGATGGTAGGAAGCAGCAAGTCAGACTCTGTGGGCATAGGAAGGGGATGAGAAGGTGAGAGGGCAGGGAGGCGGGGGAAGCGGAATGATTAAGATGCTGTGTGTTCATGGACCGATTCCCCGAGATGAATGTAACTGTTACTACATATCGCAAATATATGATAAATCCCTGTCCACTCTCAGGCCCCAGAAAGGCTTTCAGTGCAGGTTTCGCCTCCCGTGATGCATCTCACTTCCGGAGAGTGTGAGGATGGTGACTCCTTGGAGGACTTCTGTGCTTCTGTCTCAGGACAGGAGTAGGGCTGCTCTGAGCTCAGCCCTCTGGTGGACAGAACGCAGCATTACAGCAGTAGTCTGACAAGAGGTGTCAGGCCTTTCTCTTTGGCTCTCTAAAAATTCAATTGTATTTTAAATTTAGTTTTTTATTAGTACATGTTCTTATGCATAATGATGGGAGTCATCGTAGGGAATTTGCATGTGTAGATGCTATATCTTAATTCTTTTTTCCTATTCCCCTCCCATCCTTCCAACCCTCTTCCTCACCCCATTTACAAAAGTTTGTTTCCATTGTTTCCTTTTCATTTTCTCTTTTAATCCCTTTTTCCTGCTTTTCTTTCTCCCCCGCCCTTGTTCCCTTCCCTTTTGAACATGTTTTTTCTAGTTACCAATATCTGTCCTCTATTTTGTACGTCATTTATTCTTTGGGTTTCTCACACAAGACAACTAATGTATTATTTAAACTTATGTGTCAGATATATTTCACTTAAAGTCATGATCTTGAGTCACATTCACTTACCTGAAATGTCCTGTATGGGTGAATAGTCTGCCATTGTGTATAAATACTGCATTTTCTTTATCCATTCATCCACTGATGGACATCTGGTCTGTTTCCAAGATTTAGCTATTATAAATTGTGCTTTTATAAACATGGGCAGTCATATATCACTGTGGTATGATGCTTTCAACTCCTTTGGGAAGATACCTAGAAAGGAAATGGCTGGGTCAAATGGAACCTCTAGTTTTACTATTTTAAGCAGTGTCCATCCTCATTCTCATAGTAGTTGTGCCAATTTACTCTCTCATCAACAATGCAAAAGGATTTCTTTTTCCCCACTGTCTCACCAGCATTTGTTATTGGTTGATTTCTTGATAACAGCCATTCTTTCTGGGGTGGGATAGAATCTCACTGTTATTTTAATTTGCATCTCTCATCATATGACCAGTGATGCTGAACATTTTTTCATACATCGATGTTTGTATTTCTTCATCTGAGAAGTGCACATGAATCTCAGATGCCTGCTTTTTTGTAATTTTTATTTTACAGAGAATAAAACCAAGCAAAACAAAATAGAACAAAGCCAATCAAAACAAAATAGTGCAAGTGACACAGGACCTCAAGACAAGATAATAGGAAATCAACAATGATCACCATAATGCCTCCTGTTGTCCTCAAAATATATTCTATATTCTAGTTATAGATGCCTATAACTTCAGACATAGTAAAAATCAAACAAAACAGAATAGAACTAGTACAAACAAAACAATGAACACAATAAAGGACTTCAAAGCAAGACGTAGTAAATCCAAAATAACTACCATAATATATCTTGTTATCTTTGAAATAGCTGCCCTTGCCATGATATAATAAAATCAAACAAGACAAAACAGAATAAAACCCAAGCAAACAAAACAATGAAAATGATACAGGAATTCAAAACAAGGTAATAGGAAATTAACAATGGCTACCACCTTCAGAAGGAGATCCTCCACGGATCCTATATTGTGGATTGTTATCCTCTGAGTAGATGATCAGACTACTGACTTTAGACCCACAAAGTCAGTGAAACACTAAATACTACAAGCATTAAATTGTATTTTACTTCAATAGCTATCATTACAGCCTGTGTTTCTCTGGCTCAGCTGGTCATTTATGGCAGCAGTTGTGGGTGGGGAGCAGTTTGCCTCTTCTTGTCTTCCAGCCCGTAAGCCAGAAGGGGCTGTGTCTAGTTCTCCCCCCAGTGGCCTGTGCATGGCACCAACTCACAGGGGAGGCCTGACTTCTTGTTAGTTTCTTGTTCTCCTCCCCAACAAATGGTGCCAACTCACAGGAAAAGGCTGGTGTCTGGTTCTCTCTCCAGTGGCCCACAGATGCCCATGTTTGGATTGTGTGTTTAAATTGGAGGGATCTGATTTTTTTAGTTCTTTATATATTCTAGATATTAATCCTTTGTCTGAGGAATAACTGGTAAAACCTTTTTTTCCAATCTATGTGTTACCTCTTCAGTCTGTTGGCAGTTTTTTGTTTGTTTGTTTTTTACTGTACAAAAGCTTTTTAGTTTGATGCAATTCTAGTTGTTGATTCCTTGTAATGTGTCCTTTGTGATTAGTGTGTTGTTCTTAAAGTCTTTTCCTACACACATGTCTTTAAGAGTTTTACCTATTCTATCCTCTAGTGGATTCAGTGTTTCTGTTTTCATGTTAAGATATTTGATCCAGTTCAAGTTTAATTTAGTGCATGGTAAGAAACATAGGTTTTGGTTTAACCTTTGGCATATGGAGAGCCAGTTTTTCCAGCACAATTTGATTTTTTTTTTTTAAATCACTGTAGCTTTGTAGTATAGCTTCAAATAAGGGATTATTCTTATGGTTGATACTTTGTATCAACTTGAGAAGTTTAAAAGTTTAACTGAGAGACTCAGCAGGGAGCCAGGGTTATTACTTTGTAAACAGCCTCATCCTGTGAAAAAGAAGGCAAAGAGATTTTGTGAGTGCCACAGCTGCTCTAGGGGTTACGGGGTGGCCTGCACACACTATAAGGGAAGAGAAGAGGCTTGTTTCCCCGCTTTTTGCTCTGGCTGCTTTTGCTTTGTCTGCTGCCTTGAAGTGTTGCCCCACTGCCGTGCCATCCTGCCTTGAGTCAGCTGATTAAGGACTGAAACCTCCTCAGTGAGCTAAATAAACCTTTCCTTCCTTCATTTTGGGTGTCAGATGTTTTGTCCCAGCAATGAGAGAAAAATAACCAAGACAATTGTCATGCCCCTGCGTTGCTCTTGTCCAGAATTGCTTTTACTAATCTAGGTCTCTTCTGGTTTCATATAAATGTTAGGATTTTTTTCTGTAGTTCTGTGAAGAATGATATTGGTGTTTTGACTTGGATTGCCTTAAATCTGTATAACAGTTTTGGAAGTATGGCCATGTTCACTATATAGATTGTGCCAATCTGAAAATAAGGGATAACTTTGCATTTTCTGGTGTCCTCCTTTGTCTTTTTCACAGCACTGTAGTTTTCAGTGTAAAGATCTTTCTCTTTCTTTGTTAGACTGATTCCTAAGTGTATCATTTTTCTTGATGCTATTGTAAAAGGTGTTGTTTCACTAATATCTCTCTCAGTAAGTTTGTTTTTCACATACATAAATGCTGTTGATTTCTGAGTGCAGACATTTTGTCCTGATGTGCTACCAAATTTGGTTATTAAATCTAAGAGTTTTTTGGTGGAGTTTTTGGAGTCTTCTATATAGAGGATCATGTTATCAGTAAATAATAATTTAACTTCTTCCTTTCCTATCCATACTCCTTTTGTTTGTCTGTCTTGTGTAATTCCTCTGGCTAAGGTTTCCATAATTATATTGAATAGGAGTGGTGAGACAGAGCATCCTTGTCTTGTTCTTGGTTTTAGAGTGAAAGCTTTCAATTTTTAACCATTTAATATGATGTTGGCTATTGGATTGTCATAGATGGTTTTTATCAGATTGAGATAAGGACCTTCTATTCCAGTTTTTTAGTGTTTTATGTTGTGCTTTGTCAAATGCTTTCTGTGCATCTATTGAGATGATCATATTGGCTTTGGTCCTGCTTCTGTCAATGTGATGGATTCCGTTTATTGATTCACATGTGTTGAGCCCTCCCTGCATCCATGGGATGAGTCATATAAATTTCCAAAGCTGAATCAAGAAGATATGAAAATTCTGAACAATCCAATATCAGTCCAGGAAATTGAAGAAGTAATAAAAAATAAAACTTGTCTTGATGGATTCACTGAGACATTCTAAAGAACTTTAGAGAATATCTAATGCTACTACTCCTCAAACTCTTTAATAAAATTGAAAGAGAATCCATACTCTCAAAGTTACGTATAGAAATAAGCATTACTCTGATATCAAAACCAAAGAAAAGACCCAACCCAAAAAGAGGACCTCAGGTGAGTTCCATTAATGAATGTAGGTGCATAAGTCCTCAGTAACATACTGGCAAATAGAATGTAGCAAATCATCACATGGATTATACAATGTGACCAAGTTATAACTGATAGGTATTGACTTATCTTTATCATTGTATTATTCTTTTTATTGGTTCCCTTTCTTTATCTAGTATATAATTGTTTCTCTTGCCTGGTGAATTCATTCTACTTGGATTCTTAGAATTGTCTTCATTATCTCCTTCTAGAATACATTCAGGACTTTTTAGAGCGATAGTTTGGTTGTCATGAATTTCTTTGGGTGTTATCATGGAAGTCTCTTATTTCTCCATAAATTTTAAAAGATAATTTTGTGGGGTACAGCAATCTGGATTACAGGTTGTTTTCTTATAGGGTTTGAAAAAGTTTACTCCTAGCTTTTGTTGACTTAAGTGTTTGTGTTGAGAAGTCTGCTCAAGTCTGATAGGTTCTCTTTTATAGGTGACTAGTTCTTTTTCTAACTGCATTTAATATTCTGTTCTTGTGCTGAATTTTTAAAATCTTGACTACCATATGCCTTGATGTCATCTTTTCTCATTATGGCTATTTGAGCTTGTATATACCTCACTTGTCTGTATTCTTTTTCAGATTCTTTTTACATGGTTGGAAAGTTTTTGACTTTACTTCTGTGGACAAGTTTTTTGTAATGTGTTTTGTTCTATTTTCTGATGTTTCATTGATTCCAATTGATCTTATATTATTCTTCTTTGCATCATAAAATAGCTGTTGAATTGATTTTTTTCTGCTTGTTTCTTATTTTTAAGAAGTTTTTCATTTGATGATCAGTCACAACCTGTCTTCTAGAGCTGATATTCTATCTTCACAATGGTTAATATAGTTATGCATACTTTCAATAGAATTGTTAATCTCCTGACTTTTTGTTTGAATCTGTTTTATGGATTCCAGTTCTTTCTTATGTTGGGCATTCTGGTTTCTACAACTGTGCTAAGCTTGCTTGCTTTCTTTTTTTTTTCTTTCTTTCTCTCTTTTTTCTTTCTTTTATCTATATCTACTTACATTCACTAACCATTTTCTTCATTATGGTCATAATCTCTATCTGCTTTGGTTATGTCAAGAGACATTCATCTGTTTCATTATTTCTGCTACCACCAATTCATAAAGTTTAGCTGAGTGGCCCTGCATTTGCCTTGGGCGAATTAGGAGTGTTGGGCTGCAACTTGCTTCTGTGTTTTCTCATTTTCTATTTTTTTTTGTTTATTTGCTTTCTGCATTGATGCTTATAAGTTATTTATGGTAGGTAGCTTCATCAGCACTACCAAGAAATATTAAGGAAATGACTACTTTTATGAGATGTCTTCTAGGTGTAGCTGGCTTTTGGTCTTTGAGTCTGTCTCAGGATTCTGCCTCTTCTGTTTATGAGGGATAAAAGGTTGTAGCTTGTTTAGCCTAGCACTCAGGTCTGTGGGACTGAGTTGTAGTGTTATTACTCCCAGACAATCTAGGTACTGGTATACAAGGAAGCTCAATTAGATCACAACTATGACACGTTGGCTAAAATAGTGCAACCAGTAATAACAATAGCATCAAACACAGACTGTAAGATGACAAAGTGTGGTAACTAATAATGTGCCACTTTTAACCCTAAGTACAAAATTTATAGTTACATAATAAAGTCTAAGACAAATCAGAAAAGTATATACAGTAAATACTCACTCAGTAAGTGATTTTATCCTAAGGGGAGAAAGTTTAAAAGGGAGAAGAAGAAAAAAAAATGAAAGAAGTAAAAGAGATTAGAAATACGGTTGAAAAATAAGGGAACATAACCCAAGCCTCAGAAAACTGGTAAAGAGGACAGGAAGAAAGGAAAGATGGAGAAAACAAAAAGAAGAACAAAAAAACCTAAAACCAATGTTTACACTAATAAAAATATCAAAAACAAGCAATAATAATAACAAAAATAAGTAAAAAAGAAATAAAAAGCAAGGAAAAGGAAAACAGGAAATTTTTCTGTGATTTCAAGCCTATGATTATCTTCTGGGATCTACATTTCTGTGATAGTGTCCACTTCAAGACATGACTCTGCTCTCCCTGATGAGACAGGGCAGGTGGTCAGAGTCGAGACCATGCTGGATAGTCCCAGCAAGCTGTAGGGTTAGGGTGGGATGGTTCTGTGATTATCAAACCCACAGAAATCTCTTGAGCCAGGCCTCTCGTCATGGGGATGGTGCATGTCATTTAGCTTATAACAAACACTCTGGATGTCTCTTGCCAGTCTAATCATGGCTCCCTGCACAGAGATGTCTCTGTGGCTGTCCACCCAGTCTCTGTGGGAGTTTGATACTAGGAACCTGAGATGAAGCCAACTAGTGGCTACTTGAGGCTCAGGTTCAGTTGGCTTCTCCCCAAAATTACATCTGACCAGATACTCTCTTTTAAAGATATGACAGATGCTTGGACCAGAGTTAGTCATCAGCTGCGGTAGTGTGTGGCATCCAGTGCTGTGTTCAACTGGCACCTCCAGGAGGCAGGGGGGAAAGTACGGACCTGCCCCTTACTTTTTGTATGTTAAGGTCTATCTCTTCAGTTTCTCTGCAGGTTCTAATGTTTCTTTTAGCTGTTTCCTGGGTTCCAGGAGTTCACCTTTTTCCTTCTTTTCTTCTCCAAGTTGTTATATTCCAGTGTCTAGATTCTAAATCTTGTAGAGGCAGGTTTCTTGCTGCCATCTTCTCAGAAGTCCTTTCTCCCCTGCTTACTCAGCAGGTTAGTGCCTCACAGGCATGTCTTTCATTGCAAAGGAACTGGAAGGCTTATTAATAATTACCTATTTTCTCTTAATGTCCATTCATGAAATATATTAGTATAAAAACTTAAAATAACTTTCTAGTACAATATCTGGGTCCTCAGTGTTCTGATGATTATGTTGTAAAACAGTAAAGTATTATAGGAGATCTGAGGGTTTCCTATGTCTTACTGTATTTTAACACTTTCTCAAAGGGTTGTTCCTATAGTTTGAGCCATCAAAACATTGTGATTATTATCTAATGACACTTATTATGAAGCTCAAAGATATCCTAAGTGTCTTGATTTAAGCTTCTAAAGTTGCTGACTCCCTGGTAGAGGAGGACACTTTTTCTAGTTGATAAAATTGAGAACAGCTCAGTTGTTTATTTCCTCGTGGGAAGCTACAACACTACTTTAATAAGTTGTATCAGCTTCCCCTGGTTCCTAGCAAGTCACCACCAAATCTGTGGTAATTTAATCCCTCATGCTTCTGGAGACCAGAAATCCAAAATCATTTTCACAGGGCCTAACACAGGATGTGCTTTATCTGGCACCTCTAGAGTCTGTATTTGCAACCTTCTAGGTTCTGGTGTCCTTTTAGGTTCCGGTGTCCTTTTTAGGCCAGGAATCCTTTGCTTATGGTTGCGTGTGTCCAGTCTCTGCCTCCAATCAATTGCCTTCTCCTTTTGCATCTGTAGTAAAATCTTCATCTTCCTCACTCTTACGACATATGTAATTGTATTTTGGGCCCAGGCACTTAACTCAGAGTAATTACTTCATTTCTAAATCCTTAAGTGAATCACAGCTGCAAAAGTCTTCCTTGTCATGTAGGTGAATGCTCACAGGTTCTGGGAATCAGAACACAGTTATCTTTTGGGCATCCATTATTCATCCCACACACACGTATTATCAAGATTTTGAAACAAGAAGTTTAAAATTGATTTTCTTTCTCATCAATAAAGTCATCAATCATTAAATATATATTTATATGTTCTGACAGTTATTAAAAACACTGCACAAAAAATCATGGGGTTTTTTGTCTCCATATTAAAGGAAGTAACTCTCATTGTCACGAAAGTCTTTGATGACCCAGACTCCTTAGCTCCTATGTTGATCCCAAGGTCTCCTGATCAGATAATTTCATCTAGAATGTGTCATACACACGTAATCACTGAAATCCCATAGGAAATCATGACTACATCTCTGGTTCTAGTTGTTCTTTATGACATCTTTTCTCCATTATGAATTCTCTGTGAGGCTTTTCATTGGCATTTGGTTCTTGTAGTCTTGGGTTGCTTTCAACACTGTTTTGATGGTGACCCAATACTAGTGGCTGGCTTCTCAATGGCTGTGTGTAGACCTTCCTAGGCAATGACTCTTTCTCTTTCTTTAACCTCCACATCTGTCCCAGATGACTAAAAGTAGGATTTTGCTCTGTCTTGTTTCTATTTATCAGATAGGTGATGGAAGTAAGATTATAAATAGAAACAGGATGATTTCTGTCTTCTGTGAGGTTACACACTAGTGGGAGAGTCAGATGTTAGAAAACTGCACATTACAATTATGAGTGTTACAGACCTATTCCAGGAAAAGTTAGAGGAAAGGCATTCTGAAAGAGCTTCCCTGAAAAAGCAATATCAGTAGGAGAATTTAAGGGATGAGCTGGAAATTAGCAGATAGCATTGTAGGAGCAAGGTGAGAGTGTTCCGTACCAAGGGAACCTCAGTGTGGAGAGCGGGGCAAGGCGTGTGGACAGAACCAAAACAAGATCAAGATCAGTGAGACCGGGGCAAGTAGTAAGCAGCACAATGAAATTTGGAGGAGTAGGTAAAAATCAGAGTGTAGTAGAATTATAGGTCTTTTAAAGATCTGGACTTTCCAAAGTGTCATAGAAAACCATCAAATACTCTGAGCATGACATAATCTGACTTATGTTTTAGTTTAATTCTAATTAATTAATTGTCTCATCAGTTCAGTTTACTCTAAAGGATGTCTCAGCTGCAATGAAAAGCCTAGTTGTTGGGGAGCTCAACTTACAATTTTTCTTACTCTGATATGCATTATGTCCATGGTTGTTACCTGTTTTCATTGTTGCCACTAAATACTCGGTATTTTATTTACTTTTGGAAATATTCTTAAATTTTTATTTTATTATAGTAAGAGCATTTACCATGAGCTCTGTCTGAATATGTTTTTAAATGTATAATTTATCATTGTAGGCTGCAGTTACAACGTTATCCAGAAGATCTCTCTAAAGCTTATCCATCCTATTTAACTGAAACTTTTAGCTTGTTGATTAGTAACTGTACATTTACCTGTTGGGGGAGGCACAATGATCAGATTTATGTTTTGGGGGGGATATTCTGCTGTGTGGAGATGAGATGAGTTTGAAGGAAAGCAAGAATAGACTTGGGAAATGTAGTTCGTAGACTGCTGCAAAAGAAAAGATGAAAAACAACTCACTCTATTTTTCCATATTGTCTCATTTTATCTTTTTCTGGCTTTCAGCACTGTGCCTGAGTCAGTACGTAACTGTTTAAAGAACAATAAAAGATTTAGGAATGAATAAATCCAACTGTAATTTGGTATAGGAAAAAGATCCAAATCAGCTATGCTATGTGTCTTTGGCATCTGAGTTGTCTCAAAAGTTACACACCTACACACAACTTAAAGGTCTCAAAAGTTATATCGCATTATGAAAATACAGAGATAAAACTGTTCAGGGATACAGGGCAGACATTCCATATCCCAATCCTTGTGGACTAGCAAGTGATTAAGCAAAATTAAAAGTCTGATTAAGACTGCAAAGGATATAGAGATTCCTGAGGCTCTTGGTAATGATGCAATTGAAATTTAATCCAAATTGGCAGGAAATTAGTCTTTGAAAGATAAGAAGGTAACTAGGTCAGTTGACAGTATGGTATGAATATTTTGTCTAAGCTTGAGAAGAGGTCATCTAACTGCTTCATTAAAACTCAAATATTTTATTAAAATGAAGATATTCTAAGGATGTCAAGCATTAGAAAAAAGTGTAAGAAATACAAAAAAATATTTTAAATTGCGAGTGCTATAGGCCTGTCCAGGAATTAAATTGGAAGCCATAGAAATAGTTACTATTTCTGCTTCATTTCTCTTCATTTTCCGAAAGGTAAATAACATATTCCAAATTAAAATAATGTTGTGGCTTTGAAAGTGTTTCCCGCTGGCCTTGTGGGTGACGTGGTGGCATCTGGGGACCTCAGTGAAGAATCTTGGTAGCGTGGCCTACTCAGGGAAAGGTGGAGTTGGGGCCACAAACACCTGCCTCGCCTGCCTCGTGCCGGGAAGACTGCTCCCTTCCCACGCTGTTTTCAGAACTTGGATCCGGAGATGGCCAGACTCCAGGTTCCCGAAGAGAAGCCTGGGAAGGCTTATGGGAAAGGGAAATCTGATGTCATTTGGCTTTCCATTAATAAAAAGAAAATCTGCTTCACTTGAGACCAATAAATATGGAGAGCTTAGCATGGTGGGCAGCATGCAGTGTGCTCTAAATATTTCCATCAGAGGTGTCTATTCATGGGTCTTTAAAATCTTTTATGATTTTTGTGCAGTTGTCATCACAGAAAGAAATAAAAGAATAAAGACTTTCCAGAGTATTATGCTGATTGCACAAACATAATGAATATTCTATGAAACCAACACATTCTTATTTGATGCAAAACACTAGTTTAAAATTTATTATGAATAATTATAAGAGTCAATAAAAGTGGTCTGACTTGTTAAGAAATTTGAAACAACTCCCTACTTTTCAGAGTTACAGATGAAGAAGGGTTAATAGCACATTGCTTGGGTTTTCCTTTCATTCAGAAGTAGTTTATCCGTGGGAAAATATTAACTGCTTATGCAAATTCTGCAGTATTCATAACTGGAGGAAATAAACCTAATGCATACATTGAATATCCTAGTGTTTTCCTGATTTATTTAAATGGATAAATCATGTGATTTTTTTGAAAAGTGCAATTTATATGAAAATGTAATTTCTAGATATTCAGCAGCTCATTCACATGGTAAAAAACCATTATCATAAATCCAAAAAAATGTAATCTTACATTCTGGTGACTATTTATCAGAAATGAAGTATTTTTCTGCAGGCATGACAGACAACTTACTATTACACATTTGGAGTGTTTAAAGATTCATATGTAGTTTTAGAAACGGGGTATTATTTCTGATTCACTGCTTTGGATTTTAAAACCAATACTGTCATTGCCAAAGAAGTGCACTGAGTTATGTTAGCACACACACAAAAAAAGCCTACCAAGGTATATTTAAATATTTCATAGGAAGTTTCTCAAGAAGTCTTTTAGGTAATATAAAAACATTTTTTTTCTCTGATTTCTGATATGCTACATATTGATATAGGAGTTTAGGTACTCTGTGTCTTTTATTTCTGTGTCTGTTCAGACTGCCAAAATTGAGAATCATAAATTGGGTTGCTTTACTTGTAGACAATGGACATTTGCTTCTCCCAGTTCTGGGGCTGGAAGTTTGGTAAGGTGCAGGTGCAGCGTCTGGCAAAGGCTCGCGTTCCTGTTTTTGGCTGACCCCTCTCCCTCTGTCCTCCTGGGAGAATTTTTCATAAGGGACACTGATCTCATTTGTGAAGGTGATGCTCTTAAAACCCAGTCACTTTCCAAAGGGCCCAGTACTGCCACCTGAGTGGCTGGGTTCCAGCGTGTGAATGCTCAGACTACAGCATGTTGGTTGATCGCTTTGAAAGGAATCAAAAAACCAAATTTTAATTTTAATATTTGAGTACTTTATAGTGATTCCTTTGTGAATCATCTAATTTACTTCTTCTTAGCCAATTTAACCTAGCGAAGTTCCTGTATTTCTACCTACTCCATATGCACCTGTCTGTGGTTGATGTTGTTTTGACACAATCATATTGTAGATATTTGGGTGCATCTGACTCACCTCCCATCCTTTTTTTTTTTTTAATATTTCCATTGATGTGATTCACAAGCGTTTTTCTGTCACATGAAGCCCACCCTTGGAACACTGGCAGTAGCTGCATGGGCCAGTAGGACTGAGTTTAGGCAATTTTTTGGAAGCTGAGTTTCGGAGGTAGGAGTCAATTGCAGTTAAAAAGGATAGAAATTTTCATTTTGCATAAACTCTTTCCCAGAATTTTCCAGTGAGAACATTTACAAGAAAATACTATCTGAGGTAGTTATTCCTTAGAAAGAGGGAAATCTAATTTCAGAGGAAGAAAGAATAGACATATTACACAGAACAAGCAAAGATAAAACAGTGAAGTCCCCCAAAGTAAAAGAGCATAATTGTATTTTCTGACACTTTACAGTTGTTGATTCTGCACATCCAAAGGTCCTAATCATTCATGAGTTTCACTAGCCTCACATCCTTAGGACAGGTTTCCCATTGCTGTTTAAGATCGCTTGTGGCATGCAGACTAGCACAAAATGTGCAAACCTACAGTGCTTTTTCTACAAGTGGGGAAATTTAAATCTATGGGCTTACGGGACTGGGGTAGGGAGGCTGGTAGTGATGGTGGTGGATGGTTTTTTTTTTTCCCCATGAAATTGTGCAGTTTAGAATTTAAAATTTTAAAACTCAAAGCTGGAATAGTATAAATTAGAAGTTTTCCCGATAGATGTGTGGAAAGTGGGAGTGAGGGTTTTCCATGGAAAACTGTCCAAGTTGGAATTTTTAAACCTCTCAGGAGCATCTGAAGCAGCCAGTGAAATTTGGCAAAGCATAAGAAATGCTTGTGTAATTTTAGGAATAACTACCATTGATAAAACCAAAATACTACCTCATGGGTCAGGAAAGCTTTGTCCACATCATTGAGAAAAAAATGTATAAAATAATTTAAAAGCACGAAAGAAGTAATTACACAAGAATTTCTGAGCATGATCTTCATCTCTGATTTAATAGTCTAACCCTTTCATAGATGGTGTAACTTCACTGTTGAGAGTTTCAGAGATGATTTTATTAATTTCCCTGAAGTCACAATACATGTGTGATTGAACTGAAATCAATTTTCTTTTTTTTTTTCTTTTAAAGAGAATAAAAAAAGAGGGCAGAACAGGACAGGACAGAACAGAACAGGACAACATAGGCAACACAGTACTTTACATTAAGACAACCAGACATTAACAGTAGCTGTCACAATATCTCTTTCTCTGCTATGGTTGAGCATAGTTTCAAATAATATCAAACATAACAAAATATTATAAAACCATTCAAAGAGTGACAGAATTACAGGGCATTCTGAACCAAATAATAGAGAATGATCAATGGGAACTATAATATCTCATTTTCAATAAAAAATTTTTGTTTATACTATCACACATATTCAAATCCTAATAAGACACAATATGATAGATAGAACCAATGGTAGGAGAAGAATAGAAGCATGGTAGGACTTCTAAGAGGATGATAGTAAATCAGCAATAGCTGTCATAATGTTTTGTTTTATTCAAAACAGCTGTTCATACCATCACACATAATAAAGTCAAACAAAACTGAATAAAACCATTCCAACTGATGAATGAAAACATTGAAAGGCTTCAAAGCTATGAAATGGGGACTCATGCTTACCATAAAATCTTATCAACTCTCATACTAGGGAGACTATATGGTTTTTACACATGTGAGTCTGGTTTATTTCGCTTATGAGTATGGTCTCAAGTAGTGTCCATTTATTTATAAATATCTCGATGTGATCATTCTTTATAGCTGAGTAGTACTCCATTGTATAAAAATGCCACAACTTTTTTATCCATTCCTCAGTTGATGGGCACTTAGGTTGTTTTCAAGATCTGGTTATTAAAAATTGTGCTGCTATAAACATGGGTGCACATATATCACTGTGGTATGATGTTTTCAGATCTTCTGGGAATATGCCTAGAAGTGGAATAGTTGGGTCAAATGGAACCTCCAAACCCAGCTTTTTGAGGAATCTCCAGACTGACCTCCACAGTGGTTGCACCAGTCTACACTCCCACCAACAGTGCGGAAGAGTTCCTTTTATCCCACAGCCTCTCCAGCACTTGTTGTTGGTAGTTTTTTCTATCCTGGCCATTCTTTCTGGAGTGAGATGGAATCTCAGTGTTGTTTTAATTTGCATTTCTCTCATTACTAATGATGATGAACATTTTTTCATGTACTTATTTGCCATTTGTATTTCTTCATCTGAGAACTGTGTATTCATTTCAGATGCCCATTTTTGGATTGGGTCTTTGAATTTCACGGGTCTGATTTTTTTAAATTCTTTATAAGTTCTAGACAGAAGTCCTTTGTCTGAGGGCAATGCATTAAGCTTTTTTCTCAATTTGTGGGTTTTCTTTTCACTCTGCTGGAAATCTCTTTCAACATACAGAAACTTTTTAAAAGATATGGTCCCAGTTATTGATTCTGGGAACTATTTCCCATGCAGTTTGATTCTTGTTCATGAATTCTCTACCTACCCCTATATCGTCGAGGTTTTTACCTACTTTGTCTTCCAACAGATTTAGTGTTTCTGTTTTAATATTTAGGTCCTTGATCTATTTAGATTTTAGTTTAGCACATGGTGATAGGCATGGATCTAGTTTTAGTCTTCTGCATATGGATAGCCAATTTTTTTTGTTGAAGAGTCATTCTTCCAGCAAACATGTTTGGCCCCTTTATCAAAGATAAGGTGGTTGAGTGAGTTTGTGGTTGTGGTTGTATCTTCCAATCTATTTCATTGATCTTCAGGTCTGTTTTTATTCGAGTACCATGTTGATTTTATTACTGTAGCTTTGTAGTATAATTTCAAGTCAGAGATTGTGATGCCTCCTGCCTTGCCTTTGTTGCTTAGAATCACCTTTGCTATTCTAGGTCTCTTCTGGTTCCAGATGAATTTTAGGAGTGATTTCTCTAGATCTATGAGGTATGTTAGTGGTATTTTGATTGGGATTGCACTGAATCTGTATAGTAATTTTGGGAGAATGGCCATTTTCACAATGTTTGTTCTTCCTATCCATGAACAGGGGATGTCTTTCCATTTTCTGAGGTCCTCTTCGATTTCTTTTTTCAGGGTATTATAATTTTCCTTGTATAGCTCTTTTACTTCCTTCATGAGATTAATTCCTAAGTATTTCATTTTTTTGGATGCTAGTGTGGAGGGTGTGGCTTCTCTTACCTCTCTTTCAGTATTTTTGTTGTTAGTGTATAGGAATGGTATTGATTTTTGAGTATTGACTTTGTATCCAGCTACATTGCTGAATTTATTGATTATATCTAGGAGTCTTTCAATTGAGTTTTGGGGGTCTTCTATGTAAAGTATCATGTCATCTGCAAATAATGATAATTTAACTTCCTCTTTTCCTCTCTTTACTCCCTTTATTTCTCTCTTTTGTCTTATTGCTCTGGCTAGTATTTCCAGTACTATGTTGAATAGGAGCGGTGACAGGGAACATCCTTGTCTTGTGCCTGATTTTAAGGTAAAGGCTTTCAGTTTTTGGTCATTTAATATGATGCTGGCTGTAGATTTGTCACAGATGGCCTTTATCATATTGAGGTAAAGACCATCTATTCCAATTCTCTGTAAGGTTCTTATCATGAATGAGTGTTGGACCTTATTAAAAGCTTTTCCTGCATCTATAGAGATGATCATGTGGTTCTTACTTTTGGCTTTATTGATATGGTGAATTACATTTATTGATTACGTATGTTGAACTATCCCTGCATTCCTGGGATGAATCCCACTTGGCCGTGGTATATAATCTTCTTGATGATTTTCTGCATCCCGTTTGCTAATATTTTATTGAGAATTTTTGCATCTCTGTTCATTAGGGAAATTGACCTATAGTTCTCTTTTTTGTTGGGTCTTTCTCAGGTTTTGGTACTAGAGTAATATTTGCTTCCAGGAATGACTTAGGAAGAATTGCTTCCCTTTCAATTTCATTGAAGAGTTTGAGGAGTGTTGGCATTAAGTCTTCCTTGTATTTCTTGTAGAATTCTGCAGTGAATCCATCTGGGTCTGGGCTCTTCTTTGTTGGCAAGAACTTAATTAAATTTTCAATTTCATTAATAGAAATTGGGTTATTCAGCACTTTTAAATTTTCCTGATCCAGCTTTGGTAGTTCATATGTATCTAGGAATCTGTCTGTTTCTTCGTGTTATCGAACTTATGATAGTAGAGGTTTTCGAAATAGGTGGTGACGATCTTCTGTATTCCTGTGGTAATTTCACCTTTTTCATTCCTTATTGCATGAATTTGAGTTTTTTCTTTCCTCTTTAAAATAAGGTTGGCCAGGGGCTTATCAATTTCATTCATTCTTTCAAAGAACCAACTCTGATTCATTGATCCTTTGTACTGTTTTCCTAGTCTCTATTGCATTAATTTCTGCTCTGATCTTTATAATTTCCTCCCTTCTTTTGGCTTTGGGCTTGGCTTGCTCTTCTTTTTCTAGATGTTTGAGTTGTAGCATCAGGTTGTTTATTTGTGCCCATTCTGTCTTTCTGATGTGGGAACTCAGTGCAATAAATTTTCCTCTGAGGACCACTTTCATTGCACCCCACAAATTCTGGTAAGTTGTGTTTGCATTTTCATTTGCTTGTAGATATTGTTTAATTTCTTCTTTAATTTCCTCTGTGACCCACTGATTGCTCAAGAGTGTATTAGTCGGTTTCCATGTGTTTGTGAGGTTTTTGCAGTTGCTTTTGTCATTAATTTCTAATTTCATGGCACTATGATCCGATAGCATGCATGGGATAATTTCAATTCTTTTGCATTTACCTAAATATATTCTGTGGGCTAGTATATGGTCTATTTTAGAGAATGTCCCATGTACTACTGAGAAGAATGTATATTCTGATGTTGTTGGATGGAAAGCTCTATATACATCTATCAAGTCCATTTGTTCACAGGTATGGTGCAGTTCTGTTATTTCTTTGCTGATTTTTCTGTCTAGTTGACCTGTCCCTCTGTGTCAATGGCATGTTAAAATCTCCTGTTATAATTGTGTTATTGCTTATTTGACCTTCCATTTCTGTTAATATTTGCTTTGTATAGCTGGGTCTCTGGAGTTTGGTGCATATATATTTAAGATTGTTATCTCTTCCTCTTGAAGTTTTCCCCTAACTAGTATGTAGTGACGTTCTTTATCTCTCTGGATCATTCTTGGTTTGAAGTTCACATTGTCTGCAAACAGGATGGCTACTCCTGCTCTTTTTTGGTTTCCTGTTGCATGAAGTATTGTTTTCCATCCTTTGACTTTCAGTCTATGGGTTTCCTTTTGGGTAAGATTGGTTTCTTGTAGACAGCATATGGTTGGATGTTGTTTCTTTTCTATTCTGCCAGTCTGTTTCTTTTGATTGGTGAGTTGAGGTCATTTACATTAATGGTTATAACTGTTGTATATTGTTTTATTGTTGACATGTTATCTTTCTGCTGTTGTATCTTTAGCTTTCCATTCTATTTAATTGTCTACCTTGCTTGGTGGGTTTATCCTATGTGTATCTAGAATATGTTTCAATATTCCTTGTAGGGTTGGTTTTGTGGTCATGAAATTTTTCATCTGTTCTTTGTCATGGAAGTGTCTTATTTCTCCATCCATTTGAAGGACTGTTTTGCAGGGTATGCCAGTCTGGGTTGGAAGTGGTTTTCCTTTCGGATCTGAAATACTTCACTCCATGCTCTTCTTGACTTCATTGTTTGTGTTGAGAAGTCTGCTGTGATTCTGATAGGTTTTCCTTTATAGGTGATCTGTCTTTTCTAACAGCTTTTAGTATTCTGTTCTTATGGTGGGTTTCTGGGATGGTGATTATTATGTGTCTGGGTGTAGTTTTATTTTGGTTATGGCTATTTGGAGTTCTATATGCTTCACTAATCCAAATATCAGTTTCCATTCTCATGTTTGGGAAATTTTCAGCTATTACTTCTGTAAATATCCTCTTGATATCATTTGGGCTGTCCCCTTCTTTTTCATTTATCCCTGTTAATCTTATGTTATTTTTCTTTGCATTATCTTGTAGCTGTTGACTTGTTATTTCCTGATTTTTTGTCATTTTTAAAAGAGCTTTCCTTTCATGTTCACTAGCTGCAATCTTATCTTTGAGGTCTGAAATTCTATCTTCACTTTCATTGAGGCGATTTTTACAGCTTTCAATAGAATTTTTGATTTCCTGTATATCTCTTTGAATCTGCTTTATGCATTCTGTTTGTTTCTTATAGTATTCATTCAAGGATTCTATCTGTTTGCTTTGTTCCTCTAATTTTTTAGCTGTGTCTTTACTAGATATCTTCACTATTTCTTTTACTACTTTTATCATTTCTTCTTTTACCTGGGCAATTATTCCTAATTTGAATTTCTCCATAGCTTCCCCTAGTTGCTTCTTTATTTCATGTGATATCATTTCAGACATTTCAGGTGTATGGCTTCTATTTTCTTCTAATGTACATGGCTCCCAGGCTTTCTTGGGATGGGCTGGTGATTTGAGCCTGCCTTTTGTTCTTTCCTTTTGTCATTTTTCTTTATTTCCTTGGTTTGAGTGGTGTTCCAAAGCTTCCTCTGGGTGTGTCACAAATTTCCTCCTGCACCCTCAGCTACTGGAGCAGTCTCAGCTCCTCTGCAGGTACTTGGCCTCCTAAATTGAGAGGCGGAAGCAGGGTGTGGAGAACTGGGGCCAGAGAATCCCAGGGCACAATCCCCTGTCCTAGGGGTATGGATATTAACTCAGCAGCTGGCAGTGCTGGTCCTAAAATGTCTCCAGGCCAGCCCAATTGAGCCCAGAGTCCTCGATCAAGGTTCCAGCCTCCTGGACTGAAACAAGGCCACTGAGCATGGTTGACTGAGGCCCTGCAATGTGCTGGACCCAGTCCAGCATCCTGGTAGCTTCTCAGAAACTCAAAAGCTGGAATGTAGGTCTCCAACTTGCTCCAGGTCACTGGAACTCAACCTCAGGCAATCTCCACCTCTCTGCAGATTCTTGGCTCTCTTAATTGAGATGCAGAAGCTGGGCATGGAAAACTGGGGCCAGCAAAGCCCCCGGGGTACAATCCCCTATCCTAGGGGTGTGGATATGAACTCTGCAGCTGGCAGTGCTGGTCTTAAGCTGTCCCCAGGCCACCCCAATTGAGCCCAGAGTCCTCGAGCAAGGTTCCTGCCTCCTGGGCTGAAACAAGGCCATGGAGCGTGGCTGACTGAGGCCCTGCAATCCGCTGGACCCAGTCCAGCATCCTGGTAGCTCCCCAGAAACTCAAAAGCTGGAATGTAGATCTCCAACTCTCTCCAGGTCACCAGAACTCACCCCAGGGAATCTCCACCTCTCTGTAGACTCCCGTCTCTCAATTGAGATGCAGAAGCTGGGCGAGGATAACTGGGCCCGGCAGAGCTCCTGGGGCACAATCCCCTGTCCTAGGGGTGTGGATATGAACTCAGCAGCAGGCAGTGCTGATTGTAAGCTGTCCTCAGGCCAGCCCAGTTGAGCCCAGAGTCCCCAAGCAAGGTTGCTGCCTCCTGGACTGAAACAAGGCCACTGAGCGTGGTTGACTGAGGCCCTGCAATCTGCTGGACCCAGTCCAGCGACCTGGTAGCTCCCCAGGAACTCAAAAGCCGGAATGTAGTTCTCCAACTTTCCTCAGGTCACCAGAACTCACCTCAGGCAATCTCTACCTCTCTGCAGATTCTTGGCTTTCTTAATTGAGATGCAGAAGCTGGGCATGGAGAACTGGGGCCGGCAGAGCCCCCGGGGTACAATCCTCTGTCCTAGGGGTGTGGATATCGAGATCCATTTTGTTACACACTTCACTATGTGTCTCCTCAGGGGATCCTAAAAATTTGAAGTGTTGTCAGGCTCACCCTTTCCAGGAAGTACGTGTTTCAGTTAGTGACATGTTGAAAGAATGGATATAAAGAAAGAAAACTGCTGGTGATTTTCTCCTACATCCCTTGCTCCTTTAGCAACATTCATTTTTTATCTATCTGTACCCCTGCCTGAGCAGGTCCACTAGAGAGTGAAGCATTTCGTTACTGCCATTCTTTAGTAGCATGTTAACTATTTGTAGCACCAAACACTTATTTTTACAGATCCTTCCTCTAATTTTCTTGTGGGTCTATAGGACAGTAAGTCATATCCGACATATCAGAAACCAGGAGTTGTGTAGACTCTTCCAAAGAGAAGGGCTTTGGGTCTGAGGTATTTGCTGCTTTATATATTGTGTAAGCTAATACCTTTAAGTGTTCTGGGTAAAGAACTACCTTTGCTAGCTATCACATTTTAAACCTAGGCCCTAAAGGCCTACTAGTTCTTATTAATTTAAATAAAGCTGATCACATTGGGAGATTCCAGCATAACTTTTTGAAAGTGTATTTATGTTCCTATAAATAGTTGACAATAACAAATGAGCACACATTAGGTTTCTTTTCATATTTATTGATCCATGCTAAAAAGACCAATATAGGTCTTAGTTCAATATGTTGTGAGTCTAAAAAAAATGGAAAAGTTTATGATGATTCAGTTAACCCAAACTATAGAAAACATGTTAACCTTTTTAATTGATGAATATACAAATAAAACACCATTACTATTATAATAAACACATCTCTGATAAAAATTACTATGACTTTTTTCACCTAAGGAAATTACAGGAATCCTATAGAGATCTGTTTATACAGAGAGATAGAAAGCAAGTGGTATAAGTTATTGTTTCCATGAATCTAGCAGGGAAAAAGAACATTAGGAATAATTGATAGTGAAGGGATGAGAGAGATAAAAAGAGATGGACTGGGAAGAATCTAATGACTCTTTGTGGCTTTACATCTGTCACAGTATTTGTACTACATTAAAGTTTCATTATTTTCACATTTTGTGTTTTCATATTTTCCATCCCCTTCTTTCTGCTAAATTTACCAAGTAATACAATGTAGATAATGGAGACCTATTTCTGCAAATGTCATCGAATCTGTTACTGGAAATGAATAAACTATTTCAGTGATGCATTTCCTTCAAAATACATTTTCAATTAGCAGGAGAGGATTTGTGTACAAAACATGCTCTTTTTAAACTTACATAAAAAATAGACCTTGGTATGAAAAACAAGAAAACCTAAAATTATGAATAAGCATATCTTTTGTCTTTTGGTTCAGTTTCATCAGTTCAGATGGTTCTGCCAGCCTGTTTTTGTAAACTACATTTCCTTGTAATATTTGGAATTTACCAAGAAATGCCATCCATCTCTGTGCCTTGACTTTTCACTCATTGTAGGACACATTTTCATAGTGATTTCTACTAATTGTACCAGTGAGCTAGAGCTATTTGATGTGGGAATATTGACAGCATTGATTGAAATGATTTCTTTTACTGTATCTTTGCATACTTATTCTTGGGAGTACATATTCTTTCAGAATTATGAAAGAACAGTGATCCTATTCTGCTCCATTTCCATGTTACTCTTTAAGGAACATGTGTCCTTGGGGCCTCACCTGACTTGACATTGCCATAGCTTGCACTAGGCATGTTGCTACACGTGAGTATGAAGGACAGCTGGAACTCAGGGTGCTGGCACTTTGATCAACTTCTTGAACTGCTGCTGAACCAGAGCTTCAGAAGGATACAGGAGGGGAGGGACCCATGTCTGTATTTTCCAGTGTGTTTCCTGCACTCCCTATCTTGCTTTTATTTCTTATGAACCTGTACTCTTCTCTCCCATCTGACCATTGGGACTACCATACTTGATAGCCAAAAGGCTGAGAAGTGATGGCATAGGGAATACTAATTAAAGCTCGCTAAATGTGGTTTTGAATGCCACATGTTTAAATTCAACTCTTGTTCAGTTGGCTAAAGTAAAATTACCTAAAATAATACCAAGGACATAAGTGCACCTATTTATTTCTAGTATTTGTAAGAACCACCCGAATTCTACTATCATTTGTATTATTGTCAATGTCTCATATTTACTTATCCATGTATTGTGAGAGTTAGAGATGTGGTTTCATGGAATGAAAAGATGCAAAAAAGCCATGGCATTCTGGTTGGAAAACTGAGCTTGCTTCCCCAGGAAACATTGCTGAACTGGTCTCATCCCTTTTTTGGGAATCACACTCCTGGGGTAACTTCTCACTTAGAGATCATTCCTTCAGTGTTTGGATCCCAATACTGTAGTACTTTGTAACAAATGACATCATTTGTGAGCAACCAGTCCTACCTCTCTTGAAAATGAGCAATTTGTATTTCTGCTTTTATTATTAGGGAGCAAGATACACAACAATCAGAATAGCAATGCTTTCATTGGCATCTGTCAATGTCACATGTCATGTGATGCAAGATTGAGCATTATGTAGTATCAAGACAGTTTGCTGTTTTCGTACACTATGGATTATTTTCATTGCTTCCAGTGAAATTATTGTAAAATTTTTTGTGCCATTTAAGTTCTAAGTAAGCAGGTAAGTCATAATCAGAGCTGGCAGGGTCGCAGTGTGTGACGCTGGAGCTCACGACCTCCGTGCACAATGGCTGCCAGCATGTGTATCTGTGCTGAAACTTTCTAAGAAGCTGTTGTAAAAGTGAAAGAGCCATTTGCCTGGAGTTGGAAAACCTGCTTTGAAAAGTGAGCTGTCCATCTTTGTGGTTTTTGGTCAAATCCATTGTCTTCTTGAGACTCAGTGCTCATAAAAACAGACATGCACCTTAGGTTTGTCTGAAATAGGGCATGAAAGGCATTTCTGACTTTCAGGGAAAGTCCCATCTTTATGATTAGAATGATTACAAAATATGCAGGCAGTTATCATCATGGAGAAAATGAAAAGCATTGTCAGTGAGCACATCATGCCAGCAGAGCCCTTGCCAGAATAGTACCAAACCATGGACTCCTTTGAGAGCCGGATTCCAGCTGGACTTGGGTCCTTGACTGACAGCAGCATGCCTGCAGCCCCTGGCTCTACCACAGCGCTCCTCTGTGCCTCATGCAGCTTGCTCATTGTTAATTAACGTGAGCCAAGAGTGTCAGTGTTTATTAGGCCAGGTTCTGGACTACCATGGAACTTTGAAAGCTAAAAAGAATTTCCCATCTGTGAAAGATTATTTAAAATACATAGACTTTGAGGTTTACATACCTTGCTTTCTTGTGTATTATAATTTAGAACAAGCATCTTGTCCAAACAAGAAAAATGCAAAAGAAATGTCCAGCTAATGCTGATGGGCATGTGGGTCTTTCAGTGCCATTACAACATTTATATTTTTAGCCCCATGAGTCTTGCAGTCTTCACTCAGCTGGAACAAGTGAAATAGAATTTTGGAAATAACAGTGTTGTAACCAGAATGTCTATAGCCATTTTCATCTGCATGATGTGTTTTACTTTCCTCACCTTTAAAATGGGAGGAAAAAGAAGAGACTAAAATAAAGAACCTTCTTCCTTTTCTTTTTTCTAATTGAGTGGCACAACTCACAATCTAAAAAGCTGTTGACAGACACTCTTTCCTTTGGTACATGAACCAGGAGGGCTCTTGGTGATCACTTACAGCTGCCTCCAGAGGTGGGCGTTTCAGAGTGCAAGACTAAAAGGAGAATTTATTCATATTCCTTATTATGACTTCTAGTTCAAAGCTTTTTGCCTTGTCTGAGGGAAACTTGGCTTGTTTGCTTGCCTGGTAACTATTGATGCATACTGACTTACTGGAGCATTCTGTTTTTAACTTACCTCATGAGTCCTGTGTTCTTTGAGCTACTGACTTTAGATGTATAAGAGTTTTCATCTCATTTTTGAAGGCAAACACAGACAACATTAAGGAGAACTTAATTGTTCTTGGTGCTTCTCTAACAAGAAGAAGAAAATGGATGCGTTTATAGGAAACGGAGAGGGATGTGCTCACATTAAGTAGTATGTTTAAGAAAGCAAATTATTTCTTAAGCAGTGACTACTCAGTGACACACAAGAGTATTCCTTTGTGTTTGAGATGTGGCCTGGGGCACCTATGTTAGTACAAAATATCAGCAACACATTTTTGTTTATCAGAAAACTATACAAATCATATGCTGACTTTTGAAAGTTATGTTCAGTATATGCTGTTTTTTAAAGTTGAATTTCAACTTAATATAACTCAAAAACTATGATGAATGAGTTGGCACCCACTGAATAATACTAAAAACAATCTCCTAAAGCATACATGTGGGAATGCAGGCATTGTTTTACACATTTTTGGTTAGTTTTGTCACAAGTCAATGTGAGACAACCCTTTTATATTTAGTTTCTTGCTTCCTATATGTCATACATGTGACCAGGTCTTTTTAATATTTCTAAGTTTCGAAGTGGTTAAAATTTCATTTTGCATTTTAGGTATTTTTAGCAAATAACTAAAGAGAGAAATCAAATGGAGCTTATGAAGAAACATTTATTAAGGGTCAAATACATGGGTATTAGAAAAGTCTGCCTGATCCCAGGGCAGGAATGGCATTTAGTATCCAAGTCCGCTTTCAGACAAAATTAGCGAAGGGCTGTAGTGAAGGCAAAGCCTGCTGGCTGCAAAATTGGAAACTGGTTTCTTGGGGCTCTCTGTAAACTCTTCATTACTTCAGTCAATCATGGTTCATTAGCAAGTTAACAGACAGAAGACCAGTGTACACTGGGATATCTGTGGAGCCAGCCCTTCCATCTCCTTGAGCATCACTTAAAACCAAACGCCACAGCAGATCAGGCAGTGCTTCCGACTGCATTTCCATACATACTCACTTACCCTCGCGCTGTGGTCAGGTGTTTTTGTTTTACCTTGCATTTCACAGAGCAGCAATGGTTTTAATTCAAAGTGACTCTGATGGAGCAAATAAAAAATCTCTAAAGGCATCTAAGAAAGAAACATCTTGAAGAAACTCAGTTAAGAGACTCAACTAACATAGATTTAATGGTTCCCATTAACTTGGATTTAATTCACTGGAGGAGAAAAATCCATCGGGACATTAGCTCATTTAAATGCACTTCTGAAAAGGGTTGGACAAACTGTAGCCTTGGCATGTGAGACTGTTTTGTTCAACCTACACAAATAGCTTTGACTCTCAGACCAAAACAACTCATTTTATATGGTACATGTTGCAGGCAAGTATTTCTGTGGTCTTGTGATGTGATAAATAGCAAGTGGGAAATGTACCAAGTGTCAAGGACTCACTAAATGTTATGGGGTATTTCTGTTTTGTTCTGATAGGTTATTTGTATGACTCAGAGGATATGTTATTAGTTACTGTCTAGACTATACTCAAATCTTATTTGTGCCTTCTGTTCTTAGCATGTGTCACATTCAGAAAGTAGATTTAACTACTAGATGAAGTAAAATGTGTTGTATGTAAGAAGGATTAGATTTGACAAAAGGAAGTAAAAGCAAAAACCCTAAGAACAAGTTCTGCATTATTTTAAAAGGTCGGTGTAGTACCACTTAGTTGGCAGCAATAAGTATAAGAGCAAAAATGATATTTTATCTAATGCTTGTTTTACATAGGAGGAAAAACATGACATTGATTTATCCTGGCTTTCCTTTGAGGGCTGGGGATTTAGCTCAGTGGCATAAGTGCCTGCCTTGTAAGCATGTGGTTGTGAGTTCGATCCCTGGTACCAGAAAAAAAAAGAAAAAAAATTTTTTTTCCACACTTTTCAGCAGTTTCTTAAATTTTATTTAAATCATCCTTCCCTGCATCATTCTCTCCTTTGTTTTCATATAAAATTAGAGAATTGTGTGAAGCAGCTGCATACAGTCAGGGAAAAACACAGCCATCTGATCATTGTGCTTTAGTATTGCCTGATAGTTTCAAATGTATTGATTGGAATATGGGATGTTCACTGCAGTTTTTAAAACCTCTAGTAAAGCTTGACTAAAGTAGCAGACAGCTCAGCTATATGCTTATTTATATTCAGGACTTCATTTTTCATTTACTGTGTTGTGAAACAAAATAAATGCATAAAGAAAGTCCCTTTGTAGAAACTTACTCTTGAATGACCTGTTGTAAGGCAAAACTTGTTCTACCTCCACCTCCAGAAAGTTAGGCCAATTCTGGCTTAAATTATAAGAACCAGAGCTGGTTTCTAAATCAGTCAGGTTTGGAAGATACTGGGGACCAGGGATGGTCTGAGGACCTGTCTTCACATCAAGCCTCTGCTGAAGTATGCCTAGAGGGACTATTGAGTACTCTACTGTCCTGGCCTCAACTTAACTCAGATTCCAGAATAATTCATATTCCAGAGCAAAGGGGCCTTCACTGACCCTGAGACCTTTGTTGAATGTGTTCAATTTATTTCATTAGGCCTTAAGACTCTAAGAGTGATGCTACCTCACGCATCAGCTTTCTGTCCTCCATTTTTTTTTGTACCGGGGATCGAACTCATAACCTTGTGCTTACCAGGCAAGCACTTAAGCCACTGAGCTAAATCCCCAGCCCCTCTTCCCTGTCTTACATGCTCTTTTATAACCATTGTCTAGTTTCTTCCATACTGTTTTTCCCTAAGGACATTCAGCAGCACTGTAGTAGTATTTGAAAACATTCCCAGACTGCAAAATAAACAGACCTGTTAAAAAAATCTTCCTTGAAAAAGTCAGATTGACTTCTACATTTATGCCTTTGGCACTAGTGTTTTATACTATACACTCTTAGCAAACGAGGGTAACGCAAGCTTTGGTATTGATTGTTTTCTGCATCAACACAGTATTTTTTACCAAATGAATTATTTTACTTATCTCTTTAACTTATGTTATATTTTGTACAAGTTTGTGGAGTTAATAGGAGGCTGTTTTTGCACTTATTCTGTGGATGGCCGGGGAGAGCTCAGCAATACAGCACCTGTGTGGCAAGCACAGATCTGGAGGATTTTGCTTTCATCAGGTTTTGATCATTTCTTTTCTATGGTTAGGCAGAGGCACACACTTTCTCCCTTGACAAAGACATCACTCCGTTATTTTCAGCAGATTCTCTTCCAAGTTCCTTTTTGGTTACTAACTTTCTACTGTTTACAAGCATCTCAGGAAAAGCACCGGTCGATGGTGTAGCAGTATGCTCTACAATTTAATACCAGAGGAAACTGAAGAGCGTGGAAGTCATTGCTCGCCGGCTCTGGACGTAATGAATTTATCAGTGTATACATCTCCTGTTTGTGGTGCTGTGCCAGTTTGATGAATTCTGACCTAATTTGTTCAGTGACGCCTAGCTTGCAGAAAAAATATTTTTGTCTTGTTCCCTGAGCACAGCTACCTAATGAAACAATTAATCACCTTCTAAATCAAATACAAAACTTTCAATTAAGAATACTGAAGAAATTGAAATTAAAGGTGCTACATCCCGAGTAAGAAAGTAAGTGAGATACAGAACTCATCAAAACCACAGCAGAGGCAGTAGATAATAATAGCCTATTTCAAAGAGAGGAATCAAGTTGACATTCAGATTAAAGGCCAGACGTGGATCATTAGTTTAGAATGCACAGTACAGCCGGGGATTTAGCTCAGTGGCTTAAGCACCTGCCTGGCAAGCTCGAGGTCATGAGTTAGATCCCCCGTACCAAAAAAAAAAAAAAAAGAATGCACAGTATGGTGAGATAGCCTTCATAGAATGCATCTCAGGATAAGAGAAGGCAGAATATAGTACAGATTTTTGTATGCAGCATTCCCAGGATGAAAAGCAAAATAGTATGAGAAATTCAGCTTATGTACCATTCTTTCTTTTAAGACAATCTAGATCTCTACAAGTACATGGTCCAAAACACTGGGTTTTCTCCTAATTCCTGGAGAGTCTGAGTCCCACAGCACTTTTTCTGAGCTCTTGCAGATGTCGTCTGTACATTGTTGTTTCAGCCCCTTCCTTACACACCGTAAACATTCCCTACAGAAGGTTAAAGACCCATTTTGTGTGGAGTTCTCTCAGAATCAGGCAGGAGAACAGAGGCCAGAACAGAACAGAAGACAGTGGCACCATGATGAGGTCATAGACTGAGGGCGGGGTGGGCTCAGACCCTTAGACTGTGGACTGTGGGAAGGGAGAATAACTAAGAATGTAGCCTGGACTAGGCCCTAAAAGCCCGGACTTATGAGCTTTGTTCTGCCACAAATTACTTGTGTGACTTTCAGCCTGTAACTTGACTGGGTTTCACTGTTTGTAAAATAAAAGGAAACATCAAATAATTCCTAAATTCCATACCAGTTTCTCTAGTGTGTCTTATTCTAAGTCATCATACTGAAGGAATGAGGCTGCACAGAGAACATCAGAATTAAGTTGAAAATGAACTCATTAGAGCAATGCCCTTGACACTGATGGTTAGTTAGCAATTTAACAACCATAGTTAATAAGTGAATTTATGAGAAAGAGCAGTTTTTGGGGACCACAAATTTGCAATTTGCAATGGCTAATTTTGCATACTTCCCTGAGGGATGATTGGAGGTTTGGGTTTGTTGAGATCACCCTTTTGAGATTTCCCATTATCTCTTTAGGGATGGGCCATTGTTTCCCACCCACTAAGATTAAAAGACACTCCAGAGCAAGGTTCTTCTTAGCATAAGGTCTCTTCCACCCTCTTGAGTCATCTGATAATCCCCTCCTCAAATCCTCTTTCAATCAGTAAATGCTCAGTGAATGCTGTGTTTCTGGCTGCCCCTTCCTTTTGTTCCCTGTGAACAACTGGTCATTGCAGATCCCTGCTGCAGCGCCATTTTGTCTCTTGCTTTCTTTCTGCCATGTGCTGGAGCCACTGCAAGGGTCCCTGATAAACAGTCACCACAACATGCTACTATGTTTTTTTTAATTTTATATACGTGACAGTAATATCAGATTAGAAAAGTTACTTAAATAACTTGTAGACTTAAAAATATTATTTCCCAGAGGAATGCACTCATTTCAGATTTCATTTGCCTACTATTATTAAAAAGCTGTAGTTGCACATAAACAAACAGAGCAAAAGCACTAGAAGTCTCATTTACTTTTATTGGAAAAGGAAAGTATATTAAAATCATACCAAGATTGTACCGGAAATGGATAGGGTACATGTTTTTACCTCTCTAAAGGCGTGAGTTGGAAGCAGACTCTTCTAGAACCAAATCTCCTGCGTATTTCAACAAAATATAAATAGAGAAAATATAGGAATTACTCTGAGGAAAAATTGCAAACCAATGTGTATTGTACTGCTCTGAGGAGGCAGAAACAGCTGCACAACAGCTTAATCCTGTGACAAGCCCAGAACTCCACAGTAACGGCTGGTGCGGGCTGCTGGGATTGCCACGGAGCCAGATGCCACAGCCTGGAACATTATCCTGTGCTTCAGATCAAACTGATCCTGCAAATGGCACTCCGCTCTTAGCTCTCTGGGACTGGTTTTGACTTTCTGTGAAGTATCGGAATCTTCCACTATAAAAGGCATGTTTTAAAATAATGGGGGAAGGACAGATGAAAGGATATAGTACTTTAAAAAAGAAAGTAAAGAAGCGATTGTAAGTATCGTTCAAAGAAGCAAAGGTGGAAAATAGAGGGATTTTTAAATGATGAACTGTGGAGAGCTACAGAAGCTATGGAAGAATCAAGCTGATGAGTGCCCTAAAATTTTTAAGGCTATTTATATTTTCTCTGCAGTGGATCATTCAGGTTGAGTATCCCTTCCCCAAGTGCTTGGGCCCAGAAGTGTTTTGAATTTCAGATTTTAGTATTTGCATATACATGAGATACCTAAGGGATGGAGACTGGACTAAACATGAAAGTCTAAATATGAACTAAATTTATATTTCATATACACCTTAAATACATAGCCTGAAGTTAAATTTATACAATATTTTTGGTTTACCTGCATTTTGACTGAACTGTCACATAAAGTCAGATGGGGAATTTTCCAGTTGTGCTACCATGTTGGTTCTGTAAAAGTTACCTATTTTGGATTTTCAGAAATGTTCAGTTTGTTGAATTTTTTTTTTATTGGAATCAATACAGAAAATCACAGGGAGAAAATTTGAACTAAAACTGATGATGAAGAATTCTTCTCATGGAGACATTTTAAATGATCCATAAATGTTAAATGATTATACAGAACCTTATGACCCTATGATGAAAACTGGATGATCCTGATATAGAGGAATGAAACCCACAACCTACCATGTCTGGTACAAGTTCGTGTTCTCTAAAATTGAAGAATGAATTTTAGGAACAACGGAGGTGAAGAGTAGAATATATTTATTGAGAGAAAGAAAGCTTCTGTCTGAATAGAGACAGAAGGGGTCCCGAGCAGGTTGCCCAGGACTCTGTCTTTTCCAGGGACTTTTATAGAGTAAAACCATGGGTTCAAGGTGGGGGAAGACTGGGAGCTCACAAGGCGGATGGGCATAAGGTGGGATGGGCATAACTATAGTTAGCCAATAAAATCAATAGTTCAGGTAAAATTGATTACATTAGGGAAAAATGGGAAAGCAAGTCACGTAGCAAGTGGGCATTCTTGGAGCTGTGACCTTTCCCCTAGAAGGATGGGATAGTGGCTCCAAGGTGAGAGGGTACTAATTGGAATATCAGTCTTTAGGATGTGGATTCATTTGTTTGATCCTTTGTCTTGAGGCCTGGCCCACAGCAGGAGGTGTCTGTCTCCCCAGCATTTTCCAGGTGTCAGCACTGGTTCCATTGAGGACCTAGCCCTTTCTCACTGCCTATAATATTACTGACTAGCTCAGCTACCTGCAACAATCCCAAAGGGCACAAAGTACAGAATATAGTCTAGACTGTAATAAATATAATAAGCATTCTATAGCTTATGCACAATGTGTATAAAGTTCTCTGTGAAGTACTGGTCTGGGTTTGTAGCTTAGTTTAGGCTACAAACTTCACAATAATGTATGCAATAGACAGAATAATACCCTTCGTGCCCCCAGAACATCCAACTTGTCATTTGCAGAATCTGTGAATATGCTGCCTTGGGTTATAAAAGGGACTTTGCAGATACAGTTAAGGGAATAGAGTTCACAATGGGGAAGTTATAGGATATTGTTCAGGTGGGACTGGTCCTTAAGGAACAATCTTCCTCATCAGAGCAGACAGTGAAGTCCGAAAGACGGAGAGAAGCAGGAGGAGAGAAGGAGAGTTCACAGCATGAGAGGGGCTGAGCTCTGCCTGGTGGGTTTTGAAGTTAAGGGAAGGGGCACTCTGGAAGCTGGGCAAGACTCAGCTGACCGCTAGCAAGAAAACCTCAAATGCTTACAATGCCGTGAAGCAGAATTTTGAGCCTTTTCATTCTCTTCACATTTAAGTAATAACTTATATTGTAAAATCTTTAAGTTTGATAAAATTGTAGCTAAGTGAAATGCCATGGCTGCCCACCCCAGAGGTGCATGTCCAGAACTATTACTGCTCTAACACCCTTAGGTAGATGCCAGCCAGGTATTTGTGCTTTGACTTCGTATCATGAGTCAACCCTGAAACTGCATTTATTACCTACTATGAAAGATATGGCTCAATTTCCTAATTTAAAGTTACTTGCTTTAATTTCTGTTGTAGTGTTGGAGCCAACCTCTCCCCCTCCCTTCAGAGCTGACAGGAATCCTGGTCTCTACTGGGCTATGTAGACTTCCTCTCTTGGTTTCTGGAAGACTTCAGGTGACTTCCTAAGAAGACTTGAGTAGGGGTCATGGTGGAAGGCAGATACTCTGAGTTCCTGCTTTCTTGAAAGTCTTTAGTTTTACTATTTTATAAATATACCTGCATGTAGAAATCAAGGCCCCAGTTTCTTTTGAGTCAAAAACTTGGAAACTATTGCTCCATTGTTTTCTGGGACTTAGTTACTGATGGGATATATTGTATTGAAGTGAAATTTATTTCTTTGTATTAGTTTCTGGGATTTCTTCTTCATCTTTCAAGGTCCTAAAATGTTAATAGATTATATCTAGGCATGGATCTTTTTACATTCATAGCGCTGTCGTCCTTGAATTCTCTATTTCTTTCTAGAAGTTTAGCATGTTGGCTAAGAGTTAAAATATTCCTAGAGAGAAGCTCAAAATAACAAAAAAGTTTTAAGATTAAAAAAAAGGATGGAGAAATTTATTTAGAAAACAAAAATAAAACAAATGTGATCTTAACATAAGATAGAATTCATACAATATTTATGAAGAATATTATGTACAATAATATTTCACATTATGTATTTAGAGGCATAAAAGAAGTTATACACATAAAGTCCCAAACTAAAATAAAAAACACAGTTATTATGGAAACTACGTGTGGTTTATTGAGCATAAAGCTATAGAATAAGAGTTTTATTTGCATTAATATTTAATCCTACAGTGATCTTGATGTAGATGCTATTTTTCTCATTTTGTAGATGAAAAAGCTTAGTGTTAGCAATTTTCAGTAACATGCCAAAGCTCAAAGAATGAGGAGGTAATAAAGTTGTGCTCAAGTGCATTTCACCCTGGAGTCTGGAATTCTAATATGCTGGGCATTTTGTATTTTTTTCTTTCCACAGAGAAAACAAACAAAAAGCATGTATATTGAATTGATTTAAAACATATATGTAACTAATTTTCAATTTAACAAAATACTAGTGTCTCAGTTATGAACATCAAGAAAAGTAATATGATCACATTTTGAGCCATAAAAGCATCAACTAAATTCCTTAAAGTAGAAGTCGTATATTATTTGGTCATCTGTAATAAAAGTAATAATTTCATGTTGTGGAATAAAAATGTTGTACACATCAACTGAAATACACAAAAATGAATATTTCTTCATTTGCTTTAATGTGCTGTAGAGCTTACCATATTATCAATGTTGGGAAAATTGCAATTTTTTCATATAAAGATAACTTGATACCTTCAGACTAAAAGCTTCTGTCTTTAGAGTTATAATCTCTTTTGGGTAAATGCTAAGCATCTCAGGTTTCTTCTTCATTTGCCTTTTCTTTCCCAAAATGAGGTCATGGCAGAGGGAATGCTGACATTGTTGGGGACCACAAATTCATAATGGCTAAATTTGTATATTTCCCTATGGAATAAAAGGGAAGATTAGGATTATTGGTTCCACCCATCTCAGATTTCCCATTGAAGCTAAGTATAAGATCATCTATGCCTTCTTAAGTCATCTCAGGATTATACTCAAGGACAAGATACTTCTAAATACAAAATCATCTATACCTTCTTAAGTCATTCACAGGATTATACTCCAGGTTATTATACTTCTAAACATAAAATTATCTATGCCTTCTGGAGTCTTTTGGAGTTTTTGGATGAATTGTGATCCTTTGCTAGCCCCACCTATCACTGTATACACCGAATGGAATGAATAGTGGCTGCTTTGGGAGTGGAAGAGGTCAGATCCAGAGACATTGACTTTCAGCCATTGAAGGAATACTTGTCTCTGTTTTTATTTTTCTCCTGGCATTCTAGAGACAGATAATCTGGACTCTTGGTCTGGTTCCTGATACTGACTACTGGGTCTCTCAGGCAGGTTCTCCATAGACATATCCTCAGGGCTTCTGAAAAAAGATAGTTTATCCCATGGACTAAGCCAGCAGTACTGCCTGTGTGTCATCTTTCCCTTATTCTGTCCTCCGTGCTTAGGAATCCATTGCTGGTGCAAATGTAGCTCTCTGTCTGATAGAGCCATGTTGGTCAGTGCCCCACTGAGTGAGCCACCAGCCAGCATTCTTAGCTACCTTACACACTTCCCTGCTGCAGCAGGAACTGGAACTTCTGGAAGCAGGACTTTCAAACTACAAGTCTTGGCAGACTGAAAAGCACCCCCTCAGGACCGCCTCCAGCTACCTTTTCTCTCCTGCTACTCCTGCCTACTGGGTGACATCCTGTGGTAGCTTTGGGAAGTGGAGAATTAAGGAGAGTTAGGAACTTACAGAAAAGATTAGAGAGTGTCATAACGAGCACTGATTTTTAATCATCTATGTATTTTTTGCTGAATAATTAGAAGTATAGTCATCCTGACATTTTATTCTCTCAACCTCCCCCAAATAGACATTTTTTTCTATAGCTAGAATTCTACTAGAATACGTAATGTAGTGAAAAATCATTCCTCATATAAGTTAATGCCTAGTTCTTTTTTTAAAAATAGCTTCTATTATGTATATTCAAGGTTTGCAATATACTATTGTGGAATGCATATAGATAGTGAAATTGCTGTTATAGTGAAGCAAATGGATGTATCTTTTATCTTACATTGTTAATATTTCTGACAAAAGAAGCTAAAATCTTAACAAAAATCCCTAGTCTAACACAATTTTATTAACTACGTTGTACATTAATCTTCAGACTTAACTCATCCCTCATACGTACCTGCTCCTTTCACCCACAGCCCTCTCACAGTTCCTGTTCCCTGCCCTTGGTAATCAGCAGTTTTGTTTTGTTTTTTGAGACAAGGTCTTACTGTGTAGTTCAGGCTGGTCTTGAACTTACTATGTCGCCAAGCCTGGCCTTCAACTCCTGGGGACCCTCCTGCCTCAACCTCCTGAGTAACTAGTATTTTATTTGCTGTCTGTATATTTAGCTCCTCTCTCTCTCCCTCCCTCTTTTTCTCTTCTTGATTCTCCATGTGAGTAAGATCTTGTAATATTTTTCTTTCTGTGCCTGGCTCATTTTACTTAATGTAATGCCCCCAGGGTTAACTGTGGCCTAGGAGATGGTATATTTCCCTCCTTATTAAAGGCTTGTTAATACTCCCACTGTATATATGCCCCACCTTTTCTTTATCCACTTACTGTTCGCATCAGGTAGTGGACATGTGTGTCGTTTCTATGCCTTGTCCACCGTGATAAACCTGGGAACTTTATGAGCTGGCAATATCATCTCATTTGAATTTATACCCACAGAAGAAATTGTTGGGTGGAATGATAATTCTGTGGTTTTTTTGTTTGTTTGATGTTTTTTTTCCTATATCTTCCCACTGACAGAGTACTAGGGTTTCCTTTTTTCTGTACATTTGTTAACATTTGTTATCTCTTATTCTGTGGTTGTGAGATGATACCTTATAGTGGCTTTAATTGGCATTTTCTTCATGGCTGGTGATGCTGACCACATATTCACATTCTTCTTGGTCATTTTCATGACTTCTTTGGAAAAAAAAGTCTGTTCAGATCCTTGGTTTATATTTTAGTCTCATTAAATCAATAGCTTTTCTGCTATTGAGTTTTCAGTCTACTTTATCAATTTTGGATATTACAATTTTATAAACCATATAGTTAAGAAACATATCTTTTTTGTTCTGTAAGTTGTCTTCATTTTGTTGGTTGTTTTCTTTGCTGTGTGGAAGCATTTTTTCATAATTTCCTTATTCATTTCCTTAACTATGAATTTTTGATGTAATATCCTTAACACTAGTGCCAAAGAACTTTTCTTCTATGTTCTCTTGTCGGAGTTTTATGGCTTCTGGTCTTAGATTTAGTTTTTTAGAATCCATTTTGAGTTGACTTTTGTGTGTGCAATAGGTGAAAGAGTCCGATTTATTTTTGTGCATGTGGAAATCCAGTTTTCTGGCTTTCTTTCCCCTTTGTGGCCTTTTGTTGTCCTTGAAAATTACTTGACCATACATGCTTGGACTTTTTCTGGGCTCTTTCTTCTGTTCCACTGGTCTGTGTCATGGTTCGGATCTACAGGTACCCCAATGTTTCATGTGCTAGAATGTGGCGCTTTCAAAATTTGATTGAGGGCAACCCACTCAGGATCCCTTCTGTCTCTCTTTTGACAGAAGCTTTCTTTCTCCCAATAAATATATTCTACTTTAAAAAATATTTTTTTTGAAGCATGAGGGGGTCTAGCTTCATCAATCCATTAATGGGATTAATGAATGAATTAATGGACTAGTGAATTAATCTATCAATGAGATAATAATTCACTGGCATTATTGGGAGGCAGTGGGAACTCAGGAAGTAGGGACTGGGAAAGGGGGTGGATGATGAGGGGGTGACCTTGGAGACTAAATTTTGTCCCTCTTTCTTTCTTCTCTGGGTCTCTCCTTCCTCCTCGTGGTCCTGGTGGCCTTGAGGTGAACAGTTCCCCTTTACCACACCTTTCTGCCATGAAGTTTTTGCTTTGCCAGAGGGATAGAACAATTGGACTGAAATCTGTGTAAGTATGATTAAAATAAAGCTTTTTTCAGATGTTTGATCATGGATGCTTTGGCAGCAAAAATCTGACTACCACAGTTTGTGTCTGGTTTTATGGCAGCAGTATATGTTTCAGCTACATTGTCCCTTAATGTCTCTGAGTGATTTCTTTTAGGACCCCTTCAGATATGCAGTTGTATTACAGAAAACAGTGCAGTACTTTCTTAAAAGCTTAGGTTCGTGTTCTGTATACTTTATATTATCTGTGAAGTGCTTTTCATACTTAATACGCTATAAAAGCTTTCAAAATACAGAAGTCTAGGGAATTATGACAAGAAAAATAGTCTTCACATGTTCTGTACAGGTGAAAGTTTCAAAATTTATTGTAAATCTTCAATTTGTTGAATCCATGGATATGGTACCACAGAGAAATATGACCAATTGTACGTGTTTTGTAGTATAATTTTAAATTAGGAAGTGTGATGACTCTAACTTTGCTTGAGGAGTTTTTTAATGTCAGCGTGGGTTTTCTTTCTGTGTTGTCTTTGGCACAACCATGAAGGTGATGCTGGCCTAACAAAATGTTTGACCATATTTTATTCACCATTTTTAAATTTTTATAGGTTTAATTTTTAAAATATTTTATTAAATATTGATACTAATTAGTCTTGGATATTTGATGTAATTCAGCCATGAAACCATCTGGTCCTGGGCTTTCGTAGTTTGGATATTAATTGGAAGATTTTTAATTACAATACTTCTTTACTGTCCTTACATGTTATCTTTCTGCCAAGCTTTTCATCATCTACCATCTATTCTTTATTTAATCTGAGTATACATATATTATGCCTTCAGAATTATTAATCTGTGCCCCAAGGGAAACAGATTTGTCATCTGGAGTAGAATATCTACTCACAGCTCATTTTGTCCTTAGATTTATAGTTGCCAAAGTTCCTTTCATAAGGACTTCTGTTTTTTTCATCTCCTTAGTGAAGGATGCTTCTGCCTTTTGTAATACAGTCAGTGATTTTGTCAAGTTTATAGTTCATCAGGTGGTCTTATGGCTGCCCAAATGATTAAAAAAAAACTTGAGGGACATTCTTTCTGTTGTGACAAATGCAAGATGTCATATACCCATCACTACAACATTGTAAACAGGAGTTTGCAGCCCTAAAATGTCTCTCATGCTTCACCTAGTTCTCCTCTTTGCCTCCCCAAATCCATGAAAGTTATGGCTGTTTTCTGTCACTGTCATCACATTTTCCCCAGAGTTTCACATGAGTTTTATCATACTATAAATAGCCTGAGGGACAGGGCATGGTTGGCAGAGAAAAGAATAGAATAGAGCCTCATTAAGCTTTATTAAAGAAATTAATAGGAAATCTTACTAAAGGCAGTTCTTGACTCTGCAGTGAGACTGGAGCAATTAGAAAGACAAAGGTCAAGAGCAAGCAGGTGAAGGCACCAGGTGAAGGCACCGTGTGACACAGTTAACTTAAGAATTAATCCTGAAGAGACAGGCAAAACAGGGATGTAGCCAGGAACGAGAAAAGATCAAGGTAACTATCTCCTCACTCAACAAAATGTAAAGAAACAGGGGTGACCACCTAAAAACTCTTATTTAGCATATAAAAAGAAGCATATCTGTACATTTATTTATAGATGTATATTCTCAGGCTGGGGTCAACATTAAAATTAGAGTACCAGATGCAGGCTCTACTCAATTTCTAACTCTTAAGCTGCTCTTCTATGATCCCACACCCACCCTATCCATTGCTAAAGGGCAGGAAGGAATCAAAGGACCAAAGAGAATGGAGGCAAAACTTCCCTGGGGGGTCAAAGCCAGCCAGAAAGCCAGCCAGAAACCCAGTCAGACCATTATCAGTTGCAGGTACTTGCTTGGGCAGAGACACCAGTCTTAATAAAAGGAAGCCGAGGACAAAGACTCTTGGGAGTTAGTCTTTTGGATGCCTCTTACTCTTCCATGTAGCTGTCTACCTTCTCCTCCCTCTGTTCTTCAAGTAAATCATCTTCCTTTATTTTAAACTTGGTTCCTTTATTTTTTATTGGTGCTGAGTTTTACACTTCTGGTTTGCTGCATGTGCCAGCAGAGCAGTGGTGCAGTGTACGCCTTTGACTTAACAGTTCTTTCACTTGGCAGTGGGCTGTGTTGTCATTGCACAGATTGAGTAGATTCCTTTTGCTCATTGATTAATATTCTATACTACGGAAATGCCATGATTTGCTGATTAATTGGCTTCTGAATAACATACTAGTTATGTTATTTCTCTTGAGGAATATGCTACTGATTTTTAAAGATTAATAGTGAATATGCACACTTACATTTATGTGAAGGTATTAATAATTACTGTTACGGATAAAAAACTGGTGGTCAACTTAACACTAGCTGAATTAAATCAGCATGGTGCTGAGTGTATATGGTCCACCTGAGGATAGTTGCCAGCATAAATAGAGATGTAGAAAAGAAGAGTGAGGCATTACAGGTTTCTCTAAGTGTTGCTGTTTGAGCCATTGGTTCTCCTGGAGAACTCATCATGACCAGCTTCCCTAGTGTGAGTCTGACCATTGTCATCAAGGGAGCTCAGGACCTTGTTGGTGAGAGTGGCTATGGTTCACTTTGGGGGAGCCCTGGTCCTTACATAGAGCATCACTTCCTGTCTCTGGAGGGGAAGATGTGTGCTGTTTAATCTCCAGGAGAAGCTTGTCATGCTGGCTTTCTGGCATATACTTACTTGACTGTTCTTACCATTGGAGGAGCTTGGGGCCTCCATGTCACTGAGGATGGCTGTGCTGCTTTTCATTGCAGCCCTGGTGTTTATTGTGAGTGTGACTTCTCAGCTCCAGTAATAGAACCCTCAACCTACCAGCACAGCTCCTTCACCCTGCTGCCATAGACTTCCTAGTTTCCACTGCTGACCACTGGGCCTTCCCAGCACGGATAGGTAAAACAGACTGGTGTGAGTCCTTCTCGTGGGCTCTAGACCTCCAACTGGACTCGTGGAGGCACTGATGGGCTCTAGGTTTTCATCTGGACTCATGCGGAACATTGTTGTGGGATCCAGGCTCTTGGCTGAGTATTCTGTATCTTTAGTGTTGTGGACAGATTTCCTGCACTTTCTCTGTTTCTGGGTGACCATCATAAAATAATATAAATTCTGTGTATTGATTCTAATTGCTCTCATAATCCATGATTACAGTACTGATTGTATTAACTCATAATTTCTAAGTTTTATTGAATGTTTACACGGTGTTAGGCACTGTTCCAAGCAGCACCTTGACTTCTCATAGTTTCATCCAGAACAGGTACAGTTACTAACTTAAATGATGTTTTCAGAAAAAGAAACTGAAGCACAGCTTAAATCACTTACTCACTGGCCACTAAGAAATACCAAAACTAGGATATGAACCTAAGAAATAAGATTCCATAGCTGTATCCTTATTCATTACTACATGGGTTCACAGAACTTAGTTCTGACCAAATGCAATTATGAAAAATGTAAAACCAACACTGCTACCAGTGAATACACAAGCTGTTCATTACTAAATAATATGAAAATGAAAAAATTAAGAGAGGGAACTTCTAGTTTTCCCTGGATCATAAAGATGGAGACATATTTTCGTCTTCCCTCTGAATACATTTGTTTGTACTCCACAGGGTTGCAGTATGACCCCAGGATCGTTTCCCTGGAATAGAAAGCTTCTCCCTTACCTGAGTGAAGGGACTGTGTTTTGTCACCCAGAATCACTGTTTTGGCTCTCTGGCTTGTAACACAGTCCTGTATATTTGTGTAGGTAGCATTTAGTTTCATTGCATTGTCCTGTTAAGAAATTGAGGAGAACTGAAAGGTTATTTGCTGTAATATGAATAATAATTAACTCCTCTGCTCTAGAACTCTGTGTGGGTATTAGAAGTAATATTAGAAATATAAGTGTAGAAACTTAGCAGCTTCTTTTGATTAATTCTCCAGTTCTGTTTGTAGCTTTGCTCAGTACCTAGGGCATCAGAGTGGTGCTTCCCTGACGGGGACAGGGTCAGTACAAAAGGCTTCCTTGGTTTTCTTTTCTTTTCTTTTCTTTCCTTTTTTTTTTTTTTGCTTTATTTTCAGTTATAAATTCTTGGGAGATCTGATTAATTCAGAATCTGACTATGAAATAAAAGTACATAGAATTTTGAATGAAAAAAGCAACCTCCAATAGTAGAGAAAACAATTGAAGTATACATTATGCCATTGTCATTAGCAATACTAAGTGTGTTTGGAGACTACTTAGCAATTCTAGAATATGTTAGTGATATATGTTTGTGAGACACATTGTTCTATATTTTTCCTGTGCTTGATTTTCCTGGTTTTGGTTTTAGGATCATAGTGGCCTCAGAAAATAAATAGGGATGTGTTTCCTCCACTTGTAGTTTTCTGGAAAAAATATGTGTAATGGTAATAATTCCTTCCTTAGATATTTGGTAGAATTTGTCAGCAAAAACATCTGGACCTGGAGTTTTACTTGAGGAAAGGCTTTAGCCTACTTATATAATGTTTTTTTAGTAGATGAGGCTCATTGATGTTATCTATTTCTTCTTGACTGAATTTTAACAATTTGTTAAAATTGTTTCTTTCAAAAAATAGTACTTTATGGGGTCTTTTAAAAAGAGAAGTGACTTTATGTTTTTAAAGCTTTTTAAAAAATTTTATTTAAAGAGAAGAAAGAAAACAAAACAGAATAAAGGGTAGCAACAATACAGAATTCCAAGGAAAAAAGGAAAAGAACAACAACAACAAAAAAAAAAACTAAGAGATTATTACTTGACAAATTACATACTGACTTCTTGGAAATAGTTGTTCAAATTATAGTTAAAACATGTAAAGTAGACATTCAAACAGTGAGTCTGTTAACAGTTCTGCTCCACGATCTGACAAAAAAAACTGTAGGAAGCGGCATGATAGCCTCACTGCTGCTGCCCCATCCCACCCTCCTGTGGGCATTTGGTGCGTCTGCCTACATTGCCCATGATCCTCTCTGCCTGGCGGGACATGACTGCGACCTATCTGGTCTCTCCACAACATCTCTGCCTGATGACAACTTCCTGCCCTCACCCTATATAAACTATGTTCACTTCCTCAATAAACGAGACTTGATTGGAATTGCTCAACTTGTCTCCGTCTCTCTTTCCTCTTGTCCCATTTTCATCCCATCCCCGTTCCCCCTCCAGGTTAGACCCACGGATT